>JAVTVY010048231.1:0-24521 GCA_036873755.1 Hanleya hanleyi | reverse complement strand
AGATGCTCCACCCATAATCCTTGTTCGGCACTGGTCTGTGTGGGCCGGACGGTCTACAAATCAAATTCACTGTTGGTGGAGGGACAGGACTCTGTGTGGATTAAGGACATGTTTTAAGAAAAGATATCCTGGGTCTTCGATGTGCGTCGTCGCTGGGTCGGTCGTCGACTGATGCGTGGTCTCGGTGGTGCAGGTTTTTTATTCCCTACGGTGCGTTGTGCATTGGCGACCAAGACGCCTCCCGCTTCTTTGGCCCACCGTTTCAGTGCTTCTTTGGATGCCGTACCCCCAAGACATCACCGGCGACATGCAGTCCGCTACGCACCGCTTGTTTGCCGATTGCTTTCACCCCACACGTCACCAAGGGTAAGAACCTTTTGACGATGCTCCCGAGTATGTTCCCCAGCCCATGTCCTCGTTGCATGCGTGCGCCGGTAAAGACCGGAAGGCCACCCCCGGCATGTTGGGCATAATAGTCCATATAGCCGCGTGCATCGCACTCGTAAGGTACTTTCATTATACAAAGTGGGGAGAACGTGCTTTTCGGAAATGAAGTGTCAGCACCACTTTCCCTCGTTGGAATGCGACCGGTCGTCCCGTGTCATCTCTTATATCCACCGTGATAGTGTTGATGTCGGTTTGTCGTACAGGAATGTAGAGCATGTGGGTGAAACTGTGGGTGACTTGATCTCCATACTTCTGTTTAATGGGGAACGCCCGTAACAGAGGTGTGTTGATATCGCCCACGATGTGGTTTTCCACCACGTCCGAGTAGACGTAGGGTCCGTACATACCCGACTACATATCCATCGGAATCTGGCCCCGGTCCTCGGCTGGACCCGTGTAGGTCGGGTGAGTGAGACCCAGCATTTGCTGTAGGGTAGGACACAGTACCACTCACGTTGGCGGTGAGGATGATCTGTGCCTTGTCGTTGTGTGCGCTGTAATCGAAGTCCACGTGATTCTTGAAGGGAAAGGTTTTTATGGGTTGTGAAGTATTCGTGACCGGCCGTAGAGCCTTATAATGCAACAGTCTTGTCAGCCCCTCCATGAACTCCTTGGGGTGTCGTATTGGCCTTCGGGGAGGGTGAGTCGAGTGTCTTTCCCTTCGTAGGTCACGTCGTATCACACTTCATTGGCTCGCACGTTGTACCACGAGTAAGGGTATTGGATATCCACGAGTTCACATTCCCATCGTCCAGGTAAATGCAACGGTTGCGGTAACTGGGTCACGTACTTGGCCAAGGTGTTGCCAGGAAACACATCCAGCGAACTGTTACTGGGTAGGGTGAGATAAAACATGGCGACTGAGCTTTCCTGCTGCTGCTGTTGGTTTTAATAGGTGCCCCAGCCCTTGGGCGCTAATCGTCGTGATCGTCGCAGTGACTTCAGGGGGTGGCGTAGTAAAAGGGGTGAAAAGGTAGGTGCCCGCCGTGGTGGTGTTTTGGGGAGCGACTCCGGTTCCCACTCGTCCTCCCAAGGTTGTGGAGTCTGTCGTTGTGCACGACTCGGTGAGTCACGCTGCATCCAGGTCCAGCGCTGGGGGTTCCCCACCAATTCCTGTGGTACATGCTCGTCTTTCAAGCCTTGAGCGAAGACCTCCCATCCTCGAGCATTTGTGTGCGACCTGCGTTGACGCATCAGGTCATTCACTAAATCCGTCATGTGGGTACCGGGGACCACCTGATTCTGTACCAGTAGTTCACCTTTATCATTCCAAGTCATGTTAGGATTCTGTTTCACCCGTTGTAATACCAGGCCAGCTTGTTTCTTGAACGATGCAGGTACACTCTTCAGCACTTCGTCTTCGACCCACCGTGGGGCTGGGGGTGGTACCCCTGGTAATGTTGGCTGTTGGAGCGGTGCTGAGGTCGGCGGTGTGTCGCGTGGTGGTGGTGGTGATGGTGGGGTAGAGAGGGTTTTGTATTGGTCCATGAACGTCATGTACCGTTGAAGCGTCTCATTGTACCGTTGTACTTTCTCACTGTCGCTTAACCTCGGTCTTTGTAAGATCTGTTGCATCTCTTCATCGAGAGTGTTTATCGTCTTCACCGTGGGACAGGGTAGGGCGATTGGAGGTTTTTAAGGAACCGTAGTTCGACGAGGACCATTTTTTTCGTGTGGTTCATTGTCGACCAAAGAATCCACCCAATACTGGACCCAACACGGAAGCGGCCACCGGTGGTAAGATGGCCCCGAGAAAGCCGCCTTTCTGCAACACCTTTTTCTTTTGTTCGGAGACCTGTCTCATGCTTGGGTAACTTGGTCTTCTGAGCCGGAGTCAGTGGTACGTTGCCTTTTAACAGGTTGTACCCGATCTCGCACAGACAGCGTACAAGGTTCGGGTCCACACCGCGTACAATGGTTCGGGCCAACTCGGGTGGGGCCGCCTTCAATACACGGAGCGTGGGGGCGTGCTTCCGTACTCGCGCAGACATCATGTACAACTAATGCTAGAACCCACAACTCCGCCCTTTTTATCCTTTTGCGGGCTACCTCCTGAATATTGAACAGAGACAAAGTCAACCATGATGTGGCATTAATTCTGTTATTATCCCATCATCAAACAGACACACCAGCTGGGGGAGCCACTGTGGGTGTGTTTACATAATTTTTGCATGTACACGTGTTGAATCTCTCCGGAGAAGATTCCGGCCCGTAGTCGAAGGTGATCGGGGGTGGCTTGCTTGAGGTCAAAGAGCATATACCCTTGCTGAGGGGTTGTCGCATCTTTAAAGGCTTCCAACGCAAATGGTGTTCGGCCGGGATACATCTGTCTCGCCAGGTGCAGCAGTTGAGTGGTATCTCTCGGGGTGTTGAAGACCACCAGGTAGTGGGCATTTAAACTGATGTTCCCATTTCTTTGTTTTTACTGAACAGATTCTGCACAATGTAGATGATGCTGAGCCGTCGATGATGGCTGCCTTTGGTAAAGGGTTGGGTGACTCGCGCAGCTGTCTCCGCCATGAGATAATCCAGAACCACTAAAGTATCCGGTTCCAAATCGGCCAGGTTGGTAGTTCTTCCACGAACGTGATGTGGGGCATTGCTGCATACGCTGCCTGTCATCCTCCGTAACACCACACGACTCGGGCAATGGGTGGGGTGATCATGCTGTCCGCGTGTTGAAGGAGCTTCCTGACGAAGTGCGTTTTGCCGGAGTCCGTCGATCCTGTGATGACGCAAGTGAAGAGATGCTGCCACCGAGGGTCCATGGTTGGAGGTGTATCCGCTGTCGTGGTGACCCGCTTTTGTAAATTTGGGACGAGTGAACTGGGGTGGTGTTGGTTACAACAACAACGTCGGTGGCCGTTGTCGATGGGCGTTTACTGTGAGTGATGAAATCCGGTGGATTTTGAGACGTAGTGTGTGTACTTGGTGTAGAGCTCGATGTGGACTGTATACTCGGTGGCTTGTACACGTGATGTGGTGGTGATGACTGGGCTCGTTTCGATCACGTGGCTGACTGGTGCTATGTGTAGACTGGTTTGACTGCCACTCACAGCAGGAGTTCTAAGTTGGTTAAGTAGAGTGCTGAGATAGGCTACGTCGTAAAACACACCTCCGTACAACACACTCAGCAGGGTTAGCAATATCACTACAAAGTCCACTTGCGCTTTGCGCATTTTGGGAGACGCTGTGTTCAGAGGCAGCTGCTGTTGGTCCATAGCACCGTGTTCATGGTCGAACGTGGAATGAAGGATGACGGTAGTGGTGTCTGGCTTGATAGTCGTTTCACCTGGTTGGCTGCGACCCAGGAATTGAAAGAACTAGGCCAGACTTGCCATTTCACGAAATGAAACAGTTTGCCACGTCGACGTTCCGTTTTCAAAATCTGCTCCACCGTGTAGTAGTCTTGCTTTGTTTTTACGACAGGCTGTAATTCTCTCTCGTAAAACGTCCCTAGCAACGGTTCCCCTTGAAGATCTTCCAGTTCATAGACTCGCTGATGTCGGGGTAGGTGCCGTTTAATCAGGAAGTGCTCATCGCTCCAGTTGGACAAGTAACTTTTCTCAAATTGACCTTTGACTTTACTGATCCGTACAGGGTCCCCGACCTTGAACACCTCCTTCGGCTTTCGCTGCGATTGCCTAGGGTACAAGACACGCCGGACTTGGGCTTCATTGCGTTGGGTCACGGTAATGGGGGCTCTCTCTATACTCCGGTGATAGGTTCGATTGTAACCACTCACAAGTTTCGGGAAAACATCGATGTACCGCCTTGTATTCTTATAGGTGAAATATTTATACATGCGGCCTTTGAATGTCCTGTTGAACCTTTCCACAATGGAAGCCTTGGTCTCGTTGCACGTATTGAAGAAAAACACCATCTGGGCTTTCAGAAACTGTTGGAACGGTCTGTTGTGGAATTCCGTGCCTTCGTCGGTTTGCAAATACAAGGGTGTGCGCCCGGTCCTGAAGATGTCCTTGAACGCCGCTATGAGACTCGTCCCCGTTTTCGTCCGGATGGGTACCACCCACGCATACTTCGACAGGATATCGATGCACTTCAAGATATACCGATTCCCATCGTTGTATTTGGCAAAGGCGCTCATATCGTCTAAATCCGCTTGCCACTGGGCATCTAGTCCATCCACGATGACCCGGATCCGTAGAAAATGACGACGGACAGATCGATGTAAGGTAAAGGTGTGTTGTTGTTTGAGCCAATCACGGACATGGGCACGTTGTATACCCTGGGGTCTGGCCGCGCGATAGAGAGCCGACAATGCACTATAGGCCGCCGGACTGTCGGGACTGTAGTATAAGTTATCCAACACCTTCTCCCAGCGCTTCATAAGGTCGCCGTCCACTTCACCAGATAACACGCGTTTGAATTTGGTCCAGCCCTCCCGGGACAGGCGAATGTGAGCCGGGCACGGTTGTGTAGGGTCTGCATCACAGATGTCTCCCACCTCCTCCATGATATCCACCTTATCCGCATAAACGTGCAGGAAGACCTCGGGGATCAAGCTGAGAAACGCCCGTATTATATGCTCCGCCATGGTCAGTACGTGAATAGTACCAGATTTGATTATCTCTCGTATTTATAAGGAGAAAAAGTTTGTGAGGTGAGATCAAAGGATCGGGTGGTCATGTCACTGGGCTGACTGAGTCTAGCCGGATAATCAATGGTATCGTCGTCTGCCTCCGCTTCATTGCTAGGTTTGGTAATTTGTTCATTGGGTTCTGGCGCCGCTTCACTCGGAGCACGAGCCCAGCCCAACTGAATAGCTGACCGCTCGTCCGGTGTAAACAGCTGGCCCACGATAGGCACCACTTTCTCGAAGGCTGTCCACAGATCGGGGTCTAGGGCGAAGCCTCGCGTAGGTTCTTGGTAACGGCCCAGGCGTGGAAAGAAGGGTCCACGGTGTACGTAGATGGCATTGTCTATGTGGATGAGGCTCACCGCTCAACACCCGTTTAAATTTGGTCCAGCCGTCACGATGTAGCGTAACCGTATTAGATGCGGTCTCAGCGCGCGACCAGCAAACATCTCTACGGTCCTCAACGATGGTGACTTTATCTTCATAGACGTGTAACTTCACCCGGGGTGTAAGGGAAGGATGGCTCGTAGGACTGGTGACATGGTTTACCCAATGACGAACGGTGAATGACACACACTCTGACTGTCGCTCGTATTTATGGTCAGGTCCCTGGGTGACATGGTTGACCCAATGACGATCGGTGAATGACGCACACTGTGACTGACCCTTGTATATATCGGTTGCACATAAGCGCATGTGTGGAGGCTCTGAAGAGCCGTTCTTTTCTATCGCTGTCATTGCCACAACGCCAGGTTCAATAGGGCAAAGACCATTACTAGCCCAACGAGCCGTCGCTGGTTCCGGCGTGAGCGCTCGTGGTCCATAGTCCGGGCATCAAGGATGGCTGTCATATTCCAGTAGTGGTGAGTGATAGCACACCTCTCCATCGAGTGCACTCTGTCGATGACCGCTTCTGTGAACTCTTCCAGGATCTGGCGTCGCCCCTCGTCGTCGCCATCTGCAAACATGGACCGAAACACTGCACGGTAACCCGTGAGTGAACTAACCACGGTCGCATGCTGTAAAATGCGAGTCGCATAGGGATGGGTGTCCGTCATGGCTCTGCAACCGTAGGAATGTGTGTGTGTAATCCACAGGGACGTGTTCTATAGACCATGTCAGACCTATGCGTAGCTCTACGTGTGTAGTCCGTTATACGTACTATTCTGATTGGCTAGTCCAAAAAGAGAACAAAAACAACAAAGATTACAGGTCAATCCTTTTATTACCCCCTCCATCACAGTACATCCACGCTGGAGGAACCGCTTTGGGTGTGTTTACATGGAGCGCACACCGAGGACCCGGATGTAAAACCACAGTACCCGTGTGAAAGAAGGAGGAACGACGGGAAAATCCCACTGCGAAACCCGGATGTTGACAATGTCCCGGATGTAAAATCCACTGCCCACACACACACACACACACAAGCGCTCGCGCAATGCGGCTCAGTCGTACACCAGTACGTCTCGGTCCTCGAGTTGGAGGTAGATGAACTGAGTGTGCTAAAAATAGATTACCAGCAAGCGTGCTATAAAAGGGAAGCGGCATGATCGTTTCATCCGACACTCTGTCAACCACCCAGATGTTCACTTGCACAACTTGCCAGAAGCAGTTTACTCGTCTAGACAATTTACGTCGCCACGAGACCGCCGTCCACAACGATGCACAGTATACTTGTATAACCTGCGCACGGTCATTTAATCGGGAAGATGCTTTACTGCGCCACGAATGCTCTTTCCACGAGGGCGCGACGGAACAATGTAAGGACTGTGGTGCCGTCGTCAAACGACCCAGTCAGTTAAGACGGTAACAACGTTTAATTTATACCCCGTCTCTACGGCTTGGGCGACAACTTCTCACTAAAGAGGAGCCGCGGGAGGTGAGACCCAGTGAAGATGAGGCCGGGGAGACGAATGCCACTGGTGGTGCGATCACAGAGTACCCGCCTATACCCACAGTTCAGAAGAGCCTAGATATCCAGCCAGCTCCTATCATTACTGTTGCCAGTCATACGCCTGGCGACATCGAACGTTGTCTGGAAAATGCAGTGGATGTTCCTAGCGATCTGTTACAGGGCGCCCATCCAGTGAGTGACATCTATCGGCGCCATTGGCCCATGATACGGCACTGTTTCTACCCTCGTCGCCCTATTCAAGATATCTACAATTTTCCACTGACCGATCTCGCCCGTCTACGCAGCTACGTGGAAGCCATCTTCAAAGATCAAACTACGGCCTTCACATTGTATGTCGCTTTCGGGTACATCTTACGCCACAAAGAGACGGACCAGTTATGGTATTATTATGCCAGTGCCAACAACCAAGTGTACAACCAGCCGTTCACCATCATTAACCGGGCGTCGCTAGAGACGATGCTGGAGAAACTGGACACCGTGGATTCCTTGGAATGGGCACAACGTCAACGCCCCAACACACAATGGGTGGTAGATAGTGTGACCAATGTCTCGTTTTTCGCTACCAAGCTCACCGACCACCCCCATCGGCTGAATGCGTCACCCTTGCACTGATAAATAGCAGAAAATGCCGTATATACACTCTATGCCAACATGCTGATTCTTGACTTGAGCTCAGTAAACACTTGTACCTAATGTGACGGTGCGTTAAATAATAAAACATGGTGTTTGATATTTCAATTTGTTTTGCTGTGAACATGCTAAACATACGCAGGACGGCTTCCCCAGCCTGGGTATGGTGTAACATTGGGGATAATAAACTGTATAAACATTGCTGAACTTGTTGTTATTCACGACAACCGCTAATCTTGTATTTTTTCTGCGCACTTCCGGTGATGCCGCGCGCGGCCGGATAACCCGTGCGCTGCGAAAAACTCGGTCTAAGGGACAATTGGAACTCTTTCGTGTTCGGAGGTAGTTTTTGTGAAACCGAGAATGATGTCTGTGCGAAGAACCCATACCACCAAACCACAACCATGGACCCATAGTGGTTGGTCAAACACACTGCCACGCACCCGCAAAATGCCTGCTTTCTATACTACGGCCAAACTACGCATGCGCAGACTATACGGACGAACCATTAGCACAGTCGGATGCTCCTGACGAGAGCTTCAAAATAAGACCTCATACGACACCATCGGGCCATTAGGGGCTCACCTAGATCCCAAAATCTCTATTCCGATACCCTTTTCCCACAAATCCCTGCCTGCGCATGCGCACAATAACGATATTCCCACCCCACATTCACCCAGTCGGATGATCCCTCACGCCTGCTTCACGGCGATACCTCACTCGACTCAATCAGACCACTAATGGCCCATGTCGATAACAAAACGTTCCTTCCAATGCCCTTTTCCCACAATTCCCTGTTTGCGCATGCGCAGAATGTTGAACATGGACAATACACTAGCCCAGGCGGATGCTCCCTCACGACTGCTTTACATTGGTACCTCGTTCGACTCCATCGGACCAATAGTGGCTCACATAGACCCCAAAACGTCTATTTCGATAAATTTTGTCTACTGCGCATGCGCAGAATGATGTCAGTTCCACGTCACACCCATCCCATCGGATGCTCCTTCACGATACATCATTCGACCCAATCGGTACACTAAGGGCCCCTCTCGCGACTGAAGATTGCCGGAGATTGTTGGAGAATTGGGGACTACTTTCTGTCCGTGGGGCTAGACCGCATCACCACCAGACCGCATCATCCTGGAGGAATACACACGCCCGATTCACGCAGACCAGAAGTGACGTCATACCTCCTCCTCAGAAACCTCCTACGCACACCTCCACATGATCTGAACAAGTGACTGCCACACCTGCACAGAACTGGCTGCGCAGCGGGCCAAATGCACGGTCAAATCCACTTTGTATAGTACTGATGTTGTCACATCCGGTAACGTGACCGGACGTGACCTGGATGTGACCTTTGCCCCGGATTGCAGGTGCGTGTGCATGCGTGCGATGACGTCACTTCCGGCGATATCCAGTGATAAAGCCACTGTCATCAAGCGTCAGGGGTCAATGGTCAAAATATGTGCGTGCGATAGGATTGTTGAAAATGCGTTAAGTCGTTAAGATAAGGCGCTAAGGCATTGGGCTAAAGCGAAGATTAGAAGATTAGGAAAACAACCATGGCGATGCCGCTTGAAATAAAAGGCGACCCAACGCACAGGTCCATCATGAAGACCAAGCGTCACTCAAAAGAAGATATGGGATTACCACCCACCGAGGCCCTGGAAAATGCGATCAGAATGCGCAAACAGCTGTTTCAGGACATCCTGCCTGAACGGTATCCTGGACTGCCCGACGACGCTCAGGTTACACCTAACGAAAAAGGAACTTTCTGATAGACAAGAGCCTACTTGAATTGTAAACCTACCCAACGCGGCTCCCCCAGCGTGGATATAATGTACTGGAGAGCTGTCATTCTTGTTGTTGTTCTCTCATCTGTATTAAAGGGCAAGGGGTGGACACAGACTGAGGCCAATGGTGTACACGCGACCGTATATGACTACTCACTGACTCAATTCCTCCCTCTCCCTCACTCACTCATTTACTTACTCACACTTAATCACTCACTAACTCAATCACTCACTAACGTTAGTGCCTCCATGCGTTAAGACGGGCATTGGGCCCGCCTCACGGGCGTTGGGTACGCCTCACTCACTCACTCACTCACTCACTCACTTACAATCACTCACTCACTCACTGGACTGATGAGGGACACGTGTCAATCCCTATATGTTCAGACACCACCACCACAACAGCGATCACAGCCACCACCACCATCACCACATACCACTGCCACAAACACAGACCACCACCATCACCACCACCACCACCTCCACCACACACCACTACCACCACCACCACAAACACACACACCACACCACCAACACCACACACACACACACACACACACACACAAACACACACACACAGAGGTAACTCTACCAGGTAGCCAGTGGGAACAAGGCCCTTATCTCCTCCAAATGCACACCATTGCACCTCCAAAACTCCCTTTCCTCTGCTTCTCCCTAGTGATCTATAAATAGAACCGGGATTTTCCCAAAAAATTGTCCGAAAAACTAACCCTGACCGTTTCCTTTTCCTCTGCTACTAAACTTCATTACTTCCCATGACTTTTACTTCCCCGAAATTGAGAGACTACACTATCTGAACATTAACAACAATAGCAACAACATTCTCATTTCAATGACTCCGATATTTTCTGTGAAAACGTACACCCACCCATACGTGGTCCACACCACGGGAGCTTCAAGATGACACTCTACACGGTCCATTTGGATCACGTATTGTCCCTCATTCACTCAACAAAGTCCACACGAACCCCCAAAATGCCCGCATTCTATAATACGCAGCCAGACTGCGAATGCGCACAATGATAAAACCGGACTAGTCATAGGTCCAATCCGACGCTACCGCAAGAGGACTTCAAAATAAGACCTCATACGGGCCATTTGGACCATTATGGGTCCATCTCGACCTCAAAACGTCCCTTCCCATGCCCTTTTTCTACTGCGCATGCACAGATATCCGGTCAGAGCTAATGGTTTACAGACTCAGGCTAATGGTTTACAAACGACCCTATATGACCACTTACTCAACTTTACTCCTCATCCTCCTCCTCCTCCTCACATACGCTAAGGTAACTTTACCATGTAGCCGCTTGGAACAAGGCCCTTACCTCCTCCAAACGCACTGCATTGCACCGCTGAAATGGTCGCTTTCGCTACTACTCGTCTTGATGACGTGGACATCCCTCAAGTCGTGGGCAGCACACAGAGGGCTTCACTTTGACATATCACACGACGCATGTCAAACACACCCCCACGTACCCCTAAAATGGTTGCTTTCTGTACTACGGCCAGACTGCGCATGCGCAGAATGAGGAAGCCAGACTAGACACCCGTCCAATCCGACGCTACCGCAAGAGAACTTCAAAATAATTCCTCATACGGGCCAATCGGAGCCCCATGCGTCCATCTCGACCTCAAAACGTCCATTCCCATGCCCATTGTCTACCGCTCATGCGCAGATAGACGATATTTCCACCCCACACCCATCCAGTTGGACGCTCCCCCACTAGAGCTTCACACTGATACTCCCACGACCCATTCGAACCACTATGAGTTTACCTCGGCCCCAAAACATCCCTTTTCATGCATTTTTCCCACAATTTCCTGTCTGCCCATGCATGAAATCACGTCAGTTCTACCTCAGTTGGACGCTCCCGCACGAATGCTTTACATCGATACCTTACACGACCCAATCGGACCACTAGAAGTTCACCTAGACCCCAAAATGTCCACCCCAGAGCTACTTGCCAATTGTGCATGCTCACAGTAACTTTTCAAAAAAATTTAACGCATGGCCTTGAGACCCCTCCCATAGTGTTCTACAGCTCGAGATGTAGAAAACAAGGGGCCACACCCCATACCGCAAATGTCCATGCGTGGGGTTTTTATTAGGTTAAACATGGCGCCGGAATAGGTCTACACCATAGCCGTATTGGGTCTTACTTGCAGGGGGAGATCACTGGGCCGTTACGTGACCAGACGTCATCGGTCGTGACTCGGATGTGATATTTGACCCAGATGTGACCCGAATGTCATATAACCGGATTTGACGTCGTCGTGACGTCACGCCGGGACGTGATCCGCAACTCTCATTTGGGACACTCATTTTTCGGAGGGAATTGGCCCTTTATGTGCTATTAGGACTATATCATAAAACCTCAATTCTGTCGGGAAAATGACGGTGAGGGTGATGACGTCGCGCGTGACGTGATGCTGACGTCACGATGATGTCACATCCGGTCACGTGACCTCCGGTTCCCATCCGTGTCAAAGGTCACATCCGGGTCACTTCCGGTCACGTCACCCAACAAGAGTGATCTTCCCCTACATAAGACCCCAGTGACTTCCAATTTAAGGTTAATTATACAATGTTAGTCCCAATGGGAAACCCACACATGGAAATTTGCGGTATAGGGTGTGGCCTCTTGTTTTTTTTTTGTCTCACAATGTAGAACACGATGAGAGGGGTCTCGAGGCCATGCGTTGAACTATCTTGAAAACGTTACTGTGCACATGCGCAGTAGGCAGGTAGATCGAGGTGGACGTTTGGGGTCTAGTTGGATCCCTAATTGTCCGATTGAGCCGCGTGAGGAGTCAGTGCGAAGCATTCGTCGCGGAGCGTCCAACTGAATGGAAGTGGGGCGGAACTGACGTCATTCGGCCATGATATCTTCGCGACCGTGTTTCAGAAGTATGTTTTCCTCCATAAGCAGATCACATAATTCGGCCACATGCTGCATCTCATCAATGAGGCGAACACGGTACTTTTGAAGCTTCACTTGCTGGGATGACTCCATGACTGTGGACTCAGGCTGGTCAAAAACGGTGTAATAGGCTGGTGAAATTGCACTGGTAAAATGAAAAGCTTCTCCACGTCTCATACAGGCAGGCAAGCAGGCAGGCTGGTAGGCAAACAGGCAGGCAGGCAGGCAGGCAGGTCAGGCTGGCAGGCAGGCAGGCAGGCTGGGCAGGTAAGTCAGAGAGCTCGGTAGGGTAGTGCAATGAATACACCCAATCCACTAAAAATCACCTCCTTTTATACGTTTTTCTCATGCCGCCATGTTGTACACCACAGGTTGGTACAACATGCCGGATCAGGCCGCCATGTTGTACACCACATCTTGGTACAACATGGCGGCATGGAAAAACCCCAAACAAGTCTGTTTCAGGCCGCCGTGTTGTACACCACAGCTTGGTACAACATGGCGGCATGGAAAAAACCCAAACAAGTCTGTTTCAGGCCGCCATGTTGTACACCACAGGTTGGAACAACATGACGGATCAGGCCGCCATGTTGTACACTACATCTTGGTACAACATGGCGGATCAGGCCGCCATCTTGTACACCACAGCTTGGTACAACATGGCGGCATGGAAAAACCCCAAACAAGTCTGGACATGTCCAAGGGTCACCCCCCCCCATTCAACCAACCGGAAGTGACGTCATAGTTACATCCGGGTGAAAGTTTACTCAATTTAGCTTTTATACACTACTAACGTCAAACCTTCGTTTTTTCCTGTAAGTCAGCTAATTAATTCTCAAACGTCTAGGTCCTTTTCGTGGAGTTTGTATTGGGTATTATGTCCACTCGTCAATGCTCACAAAGGTGAGGGCGGAGCTTATCATGAGCTCTCTGAAAAAAATTACGTTAAGTTTCCCTAAAGGGAAAGGATTGACATTCGGCGACCATGGCGCATCATTATATACAATCCTGTTCAGTTGTATTCTTTGGGAATATCATGGCTACAACGTGCGAATTAGTTTAAAGATAAATATATTAAGTACTGTGATATACGTGGATCCGTTGATTAACACTCTATTATTTGTTTTCAGAATAATTATTAAACTCTTAGAATCGAGCCAATTTCCCTTTACCCCCGATTCATTCAATCCAGTTATAATATTATCAGGCTAGACTGTAGATATAATATTATCAGAGCAGTCAACAGTGGAGTGCGGGGACTTACTGCTCTGATAATATTATCGCTGGAGTCTACCCTTATTATATCGTTGACTGCACAGATAATATTATCACTGCAGTCTACCCTGATAATATTATAACTGGAGTGAGTGAGTCAATGGTGAAGGCAAATTGGCTCGATTCTAAGACTTTAATAATTCCAAAAACAAATAATAGACTATTTGATTATAGATATTGACACTTAATAAAGGGTTCAACATGACAGTTGAATGCTATGCATTAATCATATGTAGGAAGATTTTACCTCAGAAGTTTGTCTATTAAATATATGTACGTAGACTATAGGTAGAAAGTCTGTCTATAAAATGTATGTACGTAGATTATATAGCTTAAACGTTTGTCCATTAAATATATGTACGTAGGTTGTAGCTTAGAAGTTTCTCCACTAAATATATGTACAGTACATAGATTATAGCCCAGAAGTGCGTTATTAAATATATATATATATGTAGATTATAGCTATAATTTGCGTTTATTAAATATATGTACGTAGATTATAGCCCAGAAGTGTCTCTAGTAAATATATGTACGTAGGTTATAGCTTAGAAGCTTGTCTACTAAATATACGTACATAGATTATAGCTTAGAAGTGGGTCTAATAACTATGTTGCAGGGATAGCTTTATGATCCAAACTGCTAGCCCTGTTACCTCGAAATAAATCGTACATGCCAGGAGATTGCTCCAAACCGGTTTTGGCCAGAAGCTTGAACTGGCATGCTCCGTTGCATGCTCTGAGATCGCCAGACTGGGTTGGGATTTCATTGAGACTGGACGCATATATAGAATTCGGGCTGGTTGGAGGGAAGATTATAATGGGGGATATTTTAGGCCTATATCGTGCTAGGTGTTGCTAGGCGGGGCGCACCTAATTCTACGACATCTGGCGTCAGTTTATAAAATTAATTTGTAACGGTTGAGAATTTACGCCTTTGAACCAGACTGTGATAAATTCCCGGTAAACAAACGCGGTGTGGAAGTCGGCCATTTGTCCTCTCACTTCGCGTTCCCCACCTTCCCTGTTTTCTTGGCCGGCTTTGCACAGGTTGAGTGTATGTATAATTGTTTTACCGGGAGTCGGTCATCCTGATATTGGGCTATTCTGGTCGCGATAATTTTGTATAAATCCTTTCACGGCTGGGAGGCTGTGTATTGTGTTAGACAGGTTTCTTGTCTCGGCTGATAGGCTAGCTACGCGATGTTGAAGTTTGACTGTATGATCACATCGGTCTGTGTGATATACATGTAGGGGTCGGTTAGCCGTTTCGCCCGTCTTTCGTTACGAAACTAGTCGTGTGTTCAGTTCAGTCCACGCTATCAAATATTTTTCTGGTATATAGCCGGCTGAGCTAGCCAACATTTCTCGTAAACAGTGTATCGTTCGTATGCATTCAATAAACTTCGTGTCGCTGTATATACAGTACCCGTATTATTAACCTGTGATAGGCGCGCTGTGTTATTATAGTACGGCCAATGCGGTATAATTTAGCACTGTCAACAGCATATATAGATCTGTGTAATGTGGCAATTAATTGTTTCGCCTCTTTGAGAGACTCGATATGCTCAATTCGGTCCGTGTTATTAAATATATTCCTGGTATTTAGCCACTTGAACTAGTCAACATTTCTTGAGAATAGTGTATTTTACTCTATTCATTTATTGCATTTGGTGTCGTCGTATATACAGCATTATTATTCTGTGATAAACGCGAAGTGTTATTAGTAGTGACATTTTGGCCGTTCGTGGTCAATAGATTGGTAACAACCGGATAAATTGACTCGGTGATATTGAATAATTTGAGCCTGGCAGGGTTATACAATTTTCAAATATTTTTACTGGGTTATCATATAGAGCTTGTATATCGGGGAGAATCATATTTTTATGGAAGTTTTGTCCATTGTCACTCCGGGTGTTACTGTGTGGTGTTGTCTATGTGTTTCTGTGCGATTGAATTGTATTGTTTCTGAAATTGACTTTTGTGTGAGATTTCTGCTATATTGATGTCTTTGATATATTTGAATTTATTTGACTAGATTTTGATTGGGTATTCCTTCTTTTTTTTGGACTTGTTTGCATATACCGTATATCGTTCCACTTTTGTTAACATGGCAGATTTAGGGCCCATTGATGTGTCAGTGGCTACAGAGGAAGCACTGCAAAAATTGAAAGGGGTGGGAAGTAGTCGAAGTGCACGTGTGGTAGCCTTGCAGGAAGAGTGCAGGTTGCTGAGTTTTAAGCATTTTATGCAGGCGACTCAGTTTAGTGCCGGGCATATAGCCGATCTAGTGCTAGAGGGGCAGATTATAGGTTTAGACTTGTCGGGAAGTCCGGAATACATTAATGCTTTAGTTGACCGTCGTCTTGAAGAAATCATTGGATCATGGAAAGTTGAAGTAACGGCTCGAGTAGATGTATTGGATGTAGAAATGGGCCAGTTGCATGACGATGTCAAGGCATAGGAGCTCCAGATAGGCCAGTTGGATGAGAAAATTGTGGTACAATGTCAACAACTAGGTCAACAAGTAGGACAAGTAAAAACTAAAGTGGGACAGGTGGATGTTCGGGTTGACCAAGTGGGAACTAAAGTGGGACAAGTGGATGTTAAAGTTGACCAACTAGGTCAACAAGTAAACACTCAAATAGGTCAAGTTAATGATAAGATGGAACAAGTAGGTTTAGATATGAGGACTGTTGTTACATTACTTAGCGCTCCAAGCAGGGAGGGGTCAGAGATTTCATCACATGCGACCTCTGAACAGACAACGGGGGACGCTGGTCAGGCGGACCCAACTCCTGTTGTTGTAAATAGTAGACCTGAACAATTGATTGAGTGTGAGGGAGAGACTGCAAATCAATTGAATGCGGCCCCAGTTCATCAAAATGAACTACATGTTCAAGTAAATGCACCAGCTGCCCTTCCCGACCCCCCATGTCCACTAGATCTAAATGGAACAGCAGGACTGGACGCTGGTCTGGCTAGGGATGTAAATAATGTATTTCATCAGTTGCCGCCCAGTGGCCACACTTCAGCTCCGAACTTCCAATGTCCAGTAAATAGGAATGAGTTGTTTTTAGACAATGCTATGGTAGGGAAACAATATCTTCAAGGGGATATAGATAATGGGAATCTGGCCGATGTGTCCGCTACTGATACCGAGGGGAGGTTGAGGCCTCTCCTAGTAAATGTAGCGAATGCTCGTCCAGATCGAGATCAACCGAACGACATGTATCCCGAGAACGCTACCGTAGTCAAAGTCCCCGGCTTCCCAAGACTTTAGTGTTTTCAGGGACCAGAGGGGACTGGGTTCCATTTAGGGTTAAATTTAAGTTGGAAGCTGAAAGTAGAAAGTGAGACAAAGACCAGTGTCTTAAGAAATTAACGGACTGTATTCATGGCGATGCCATGGTGTTTTACAGTTATCAATCGGAGGCAGTCAAAGCCTCGCTTGATATGCTCCTCAAAGCAATGGAATGCCATTATAATAGTAGCGAACCTCCGCGTGTAGTTAGGCAGCGGTTGCAGGCGGAAGTGCAGGGTTCCGAGGATACTTTAGAGGAGTTTGCTTTCAGATGCGCTAGATTGGCAAGGGACGGGTATCCGAATGCACCGGAAAAGATTATTGAGGCAGTAGCGGTGGAACATTTTCTCAAGGGATGCAGGGAAATACAGGCTGTGAGATTTGCTATGGAAAAGAGCCCCACAACAATCTCGGAAGCCTTGCATTATGTGAACTCCTCACGATATAATCTGAGGGAGTTGGATTTTCAGACGGTTACATGTAGAACTGTTAATGTTGATTCAGTGGGGGAGGCTTTTCCTGATGCTTGTAAGGCAGAAGGGGAAGGGATAAATAAGAGGTCCCCTCGCCGTCGGTCATCGCGACCCTTCCGTCCACCGCGACTCTGTTAATTGTGCCGTAAACCCGGCCACATAAGCCGTTTTTGTCCTACTAGACATGATTTAGATGGGTGGGCTGAATTAGCAACTGCAAATGACGGGGTGGGGTCGTCCACGGGAGACGAGGCAGGTGTTACTGAACTTACTGCAGCAGTCAGAGATGTTACACTGTCTCGTTCCCAGGGATGGGCGATGTCCATTCCAGTTAAGGTTGGGTCTGTGCCCGTGACTGCTGTGGTAGACACGGCCGCCCAAGTCACCGTCATGAGTGAACATCTATTTGCTAGGTTGGGTCTTCAAGGGTTGTCGTCTTCGCCTATTCGGTTGACTGGTGCATTCCGAGGAATGACCAGTATGGGAATGCTAGTTCGGCATGTCCCATTATCCATCTCCGATTTTCACTGTACTGGAAATATAGTGGTGGCACCCTTGGTTGACGACCTGTTGCTAGGCTTCGATTTCCTATCAGCCTATGGATGTGTTGTAGATTTTAGGGATAACACCTTGGTTATTGGAGACACCAAGGTTTTTGCAGTTTGAATTTTTATGGAATGGTGACTTGTCCAATGTGGGCTCCATTTCGCTCTGTCAGTAACTGATAAATGGTGAAGTTAGTTGATGGGCCATTGGTGACGCATTTTGTGTATGCGTCTGAAGCGATGTAGTATAGTGTCAGCTTGGTGGAGATATATGGTTGTGTACCATCATGTGTATGCATTGATGGATATATTGTATTTGGTTTTGATTTTCTATGTGAAATTATCCTATTTGGGGGTTGATTTGATTTTGATGTACAGGATGTTTGTTTGAGGCATTGTGGAATTCAAAAAAAATATATATATAAAATTCTAGACCCAAATCGTTCGTGATGTGTTCTGTAATGTAATGTGTATTTTGGAACTATTGGTGTGTGTTGGAGAACTCTGGTGTGTAGTCGGAAGTTGGATGTTGTTTGGAAATTGTGATGTGGGCTGCGGCGCTATACGTGTAGTGTGTTATGGGAGTATATGATTCGTTGTGATGAACTAGGTGTTTATGTAATCTGTGTGAGAGAACCGGGTGCTGGACGCCTGGGTTCGATGGTTGCTGTGTGATTAGATAATTTCTGTATGTGAAGATTCTGTGTGGTAGATATACGCGTCTCTATGTGACTTCTGTTTGAGATTGTATAACTGTGTGTTCTTTGTTGGTTTTTCTGTGTGTGTTAAGCTATGTGGTACGTTCATGGAAGTTTATGTGGTGAAGTTAATATATGGAGTGGCATGGAGAAGATATAGTATGGGAATATGCAGTGCGGTTGGCCATGTTGGAGACCTGGGATTGGGGGAGTGCGGCCGGCTCCCCACCCTGTCTTCGTGATGGAACACTTTTGGGAGTTTTCTTTGAGCCGTCATGCAATACGCGTTATGATTTATTGTGAATCCGGTGGGGCAGGATAGTCACCACTCGGTGAGTGAATATATACGTCATTATTCGATTATAGTCTCAACCCTGTATTAGTTATGTGCTCAACGATTTTGTGAGCTTGACATCTGTGGAGGTGTAGCAATTATGGTTATGTGTTTCCTCTGCAAACATTCTCTCTGGTGGGGTAGCCGTTTACGAGAGCGTATGTACATTGGGATCAGTGGGCGTGTAGTGCACACACGTTTCTGACTCTTCGTGCGTACGCCCTTGAGGGGCCCTTCCACTCGAAATTGTTGGCTGCTGACGAAGGCGACCCTTGAAATTATTAGGGAAGGGAGAATGGGGAGTTCAATATATAGTCTGGACAGCCAGTAGTTTAGAGGCTTGTTCCAGTAGTGGATTTTATGACGGACTGGTGCTTATTGCGGCCATGTAGCTGGTAGGCTGTCCTGCCAATTTATAGTCTAGATACCAGTCCTGGTTTGGATAATGTTCTCGTATTTATTGCGGCCATGTAACTGGTAGGCTGGCCTGCAGAGTATATTTTTTTAGAATTAAAGTGAGCAGTCCCATGCGGCCGATTGTATTTATTTGGGCCGTAAAGCTGGTAGGCTGGCCCGCCGATTATACTTTTGAGAAATAAAGTGATCAGTTCCATGAGACTGGCCATTTGAACGAGATTTTTAGTGGGTTTAGGTGTAATTATAGACAGTCTGGAATAAGACTGCACAAGTGGGATGGTTTGTCATTTTATAGAAGTTGGGTATTTTTAGAGAGCAGTGTACTTTTGTACACTGCATGTTACGGATTTTGATACATGTGATATAACATGGAGAATTCACGTCTTTGTCTCGCGTTTTAGTAGTTATTGGCAGCGCTAGAACAGCGGTTGCCTGCGATGGGAAGGGTTCTATCTAGGCGAAGTAAGACCTTCGCCAAAAAGAAAACGGGGAGGGGTGTTGCAGGGATAGCTTTATGATCCAAACTGCTAGCCCTGTTACCTCGAAATAAATCGTACATGCCAGGAGATTGCTCCAAACCGGTTTTGGCCAGAAGCTTGAACTGGCATGCTCCGTTGCATGCTCTGAGATCGCCAGACTGGGTTGGGATTTCATTGAGACTGGACGCATATATAGAATTCGGGCTGGTTGGAGGGAAAATTATAATGGGGGATATTTTAGGCCTATATCGTGCTAGATGTTGCTAGGCGGGGCGCACCTAATTCTACGACAACTATATGTACGTAGATTATAGCTAAAATTTGTGTCTATTAAATATATGTACGCAGATTATACCTTAGAAGTTCCTCTATTAAATAGAAGAGCGTAGATTATACTTCAGAAGTTTGTTGATGTAATATATGTAGGGAAATTATAGCTTACAAGTTTGTCTATTAAATATATGTACGTATATTATAGCCCAGAAGTTTGTCTACTAAGTATATGTACGCTGATTATAGCTCAGAATTGTGTCTATGAAATATATGTACGTAGATTGTAGCTTAGAAATGTGCCTATTAAATATATGTACGTAGATTATAGCTTAGAAATGTGTCTATTAAATATATGTACGTAGATTGTAGCTCAGAGGTTTGTTTATTTAAGATATGAACGCAGATTATATCTTAGAAGTGTATCTATTAAACACAAGAGCGTAGATTATATCATAGAATTTAACATTATAAGAGATTTTTTTATTGAGCAGCTACATTTTTTTTCTATTTAGTCGCGCAAAAGAAGATTAGATTTTAGGTTATTTGAGAGAAATGAGCTTTGTTGTATAAATGTTAATGTATGTAGAGGTTTTAATGTGTTGTGTTGATCACTTTTTGATTGTTGAGTTGTTCGTAGTAGGGAGCAAGCATATAGACTCACCATTTGCCCGTGGATGTAACTCTTGCATCCGACAGGGGGCGTTGTAGTTATGGATTGCATCAGCATTGGCTGGATGCCAAGTTTTGACCACTATAGGTCTGACAGCCTTTGGCCTTGTATTCCTCCGCGGTGACGCGGTCATGTCTGGCGGCGATGCGGTCGCGGACTGAAGCTTCCGCGGAGAACAAAAAAGGCTCGGGCGTCGTCAACACTCTGCGCATGCGCAAACAGGGAATTGTGGGAAAAGGGTATGAAAATAAACGTTTTGAGGTCTGGGTGGGCCACTGGTGGTCCTATGGAGTCGTATCAGGTATCAATGTCAAGCATTCGTAAAGGCGCAGCCAATGGGATGGATGTGGCGTGAAACTAACGTCATTCTACGCATGCGCAGTAGACAAAGTGTATGGAAATAGACGTTTTGGGGTCTAGGAGGACCACTAATGGTCCAATGGAGTTGAGTGATGTATCAATGTGAAGCATTCGTAAAGGAGCATCTCCCTGGATTAGTGTGTCGTCCGTGTTTAACATTCTGCACATGCGCAGACATGGAATTGTAAGAAAAGGGTATGGAAATAGACGTGTTGGGGTTTAGGGGAGCCACTCGTGGGCCTGTGGAGTCGTATGGGGTATCAATGTGAAGCAGTCGTAAAGGAGCATCTGCCTGAACTAGTATGTCGTACGTGTTCGACATTCTGCGCATGCGCAAACAGGGAATTGTGGGAAAAGGACATTGGCAGGAACGTTTTGGGATCGACATGGGCCACTATTGGTCCGATTGGGTCGAGTGAGGTATCAAAGTGAAGCATTCGTGAAGGGGCATCCAGTCATGGGTGTGTACATGTAAAATTAGGATTTTGTCCGAAAATATAAAAAGCGGAACACGGACTTTTCCCCTAAAATAGGGCAAAACGCCTCTCAACCCTATCCCAATCTCGGAGCTCCAAGAGCTCCGGAGCTCCTAGTTCCAAGAGCTCCAGAGTTCCGAGTTCCAAGAGCTCCGAGTTCCATGAGCTCCGGAGTTCCAAGAGCTCAGGAGCTCCGAGCTCCGTTGGCATTCTTCCGATTGGCTGGGTGCCAAGTTTTATATTGGCCGGGTGCCCATTGGCTGGGAGCCAATTGGCGTTTTTCGCTATAAAAAGGGGTACGTTTGGCAGTTCGCAGCTCCGAAGTTCAGAGCTCCAAGAGCTCGGAAAGGAGCCCCAGGAGCTCCGGAGCGCCGAGTTCCGAGAGCTCCGGAGCTCCGAGCTCCAAGAGTTCTGGGGCTCCAAGAGCTCCGCCCAACGGTAGCTACCACCACCACCGGGCGTTGACATCCCCGAGCTCGGAGCTCTTGCATATAAACACACATGCATCTGTGAAAGCTTCATTACACGCCTGGTGTCCGTGGAGACGAGAGCCATGGCTTACGCATGTCACTTGTGTTCGAAGTCATTTTCCACGCCATTTAATCTACGTAGACACTTACTTTCCTTACATAATAATCGTATACAGCGAAACCATCTCAAGGAACGGAGTCCCGATAACGCGCAAATTCAAAGTACGCGCGAAGAACGATCAACACCTACGTCATACACGAGAGTATTAGAGCATCCCTATACGATGACGGTGAGCGGTCCTACGGGGTGTGGAAAGATGTCCTGGTTGATGAAGTTCTTAGAGGAAGGTGTGGCAACCCCAACTCCGACACGCGTTGTATGGTGTTATAGCCAGTGGCAGCCCGCCTACGAAACTACGCGATTACAGAATTTGAGCTTCGTCCCAGGAATTCCTCACGACATAAACGAACCGTATTACTTCGACTTACTTCGTAGTGCTCGCTGATCTGATGAGTTCGGCCAAGAACAATTCGAAAATCGCCGACGTATTCATCAAAGGGTCTCATCATCGCAATCTGTCCGTCATCTATTTGACTCAGAATCACTTTCCTCAAGGGAAGGCGTCCAGAGATATTGCCTTGAACTGCCAATACTTTGTGTTATTCTCCAACCCCATCGACAGAGCACAAATCCGTGTGTTTGGTAGTCGAATTTATCCTCAGAACATCGACCATTTCATGCAGGCGTTTCAAGGAGCGACAAGTCGTTCGTACGGCTACCTGTTCGTAGATTTAAAAGCCCATACCCTCGAAGATGGCCGGCTGACGACCCATCTGTTACCCTGTGAGGCATCACCGCAGCCCCAACACCATCCACCGAGCCCACATCTGGCAGAGCAGCAGCAGCAACCCGCTCCCGTACAGCGTATCCCCTTCATACCATTAATCCCCGAATACCAACCAACCGTGAAGGACCAACCCAAACCCGTACAAGGGAATGAACATAATGTGAACTCGAGGCTATGGAAGGATTTGTTCAAAGAAAGTATGGACGCCGAACTGGGCGAGATGTTGCAGGCCACAGGAAACAAGTTTCAACGCAAAGGGTATTCGAAAGAGGAAGCCGCAATGTTAGCCCATAATACTTTGGCACCCAGACTACGACGGGCTTTACGTCAGCAGTATGTCCACCTCCTAACACATATAAAATTGTTGGACAAGGACCCGGTCCATATGGAAATCAAAAGAACAGCGTCGATGTTGAAAACCTCGGGCATGAACTGGAAAGCGGCGTATGTCACAGCAATAGCACAAAAGAAACATTTGTTCGAACGCATCATTAAGATCAAAAACGTCTCAGTATAAATAGACCACACGGCACCAGTCTCCTCATTTCACCATGAGCACTGCAGAGTCCAACTTGTTTGAACTCAACAACGAGGATATGCTAGCCGAAGCGTTACGTCAAGCCAATGTCGATGCTATTATTGATATAGCTCAAGGTGGAAGCAATGACCAACGCCTGCGTTGTCATCTTATCACGATCATAGGTGACAACCAATGGGTGATACGGGTATGTCTTCTGCTGCATAAGAAACAGATAGTACCAGAAGAGGATACCAACACAACTACCCGTGCCCAGAATTTGCTGACCCTGCATGAGGCATTTCAAACCTTTATGGAGACCCAGCTGGAGACGGGAAATTATCTTCTTCAACCTCCAACACCAACGTTCAGTGATGATGGACATTGCGTAACGCGTTGAGACGGGTGTTGAGACGGACGTTATGGCGTTGAGACGGACGTTGATGGGCGTCACTGCATTTCGATGTATTGGTGTCTAGAGCTTCTGAGCTAATTCACCAGGGCGTTGAAGCGTTAAGCTAAGCGTTGATGAGCGTTATAAAAGCAAGTGTATTCTCAAACACACTCATTCGACGTTAAACGTCGACATGGCTTATACTTGCTTTGAGTGCGAAAGCACGTTCACCAGACATTACGATATTATGCGACACCAGAAGACTTTCCATCCAGACTCCGAGGAGCCCACTGAGGAAGCGGATGAGAGTGTATCGACTGATACCGAAACCGAGATTGCTGACAGTCTATCTACTGATTCAGAGAGCTTGACCTCAGACAGTCAGCCTACATCCCAGGAAAACGAGACAGAACCCACCTTCTGGGATCGTATTGTGGATGAAGCTACTCGTAGTTATGCTGCGGTAATCGAAGACGACGGACAGGATAACTTACAACAGGCGTACACCTAAATGGGGCCCTGCATCACCCATGGTCATCTATAAACGGTATAGGCTGCTGCCCCTTGAAATGAAAGGCGACCCCACGCACAGGTCCATCATGAAGACCAAGCGTCACTTGGAAGAGAATATGGGGCCACCATCCACCGAGGCCCTGGAA
>JAVTVY010048230.1:0-23171 GCA_036873755.1 Hanleya hanleyi | reverse complement strand
TACCTACATGTAGATGACAGTACCGAGAATTTGATAAGTGATATGATCCACTCGTATCATACAATAAGGCCACACAGAACGGTTAATGGTAGTCAGTGGTGTCTGCAACATGCACAGGTGTGCACGGAACTCTATCAATGTATTTAGAAACAAAGTAAACCTCCTGTATTGGCGCAAATTAAACGAATAAACAACGTTTAATTATCGGAGGGTGTTCAATTATCATTATATCGGCATCGCATATGTAACACGACATGAATTTAATTCCAACGCGGGAATACTTACACTGATGTCGTGTTACAGGTAAAATCCAAGACTGAGCTCTCCTCAGTCCTATACTTATAATGTCACCTACATAGATGACGGTACCGGGAATTTGATAAGTGATATGATCCACCCGTATCATACAGTAAGGTCACTCAGAATTGTTAATAGTACTCAGCGGTGTCTGCAACATGCACAGTTGTGCACGGAACTCTATCAATGTATTTAGAAACAAAGCAAACCTACTGTACTGACACAATTGAAACGAATAAACTAGATATTGTTGATACAATAACACGGTCTTTCCATCACTTCCATGAAATGTATTCTTTCGTTATAGCGGAATATAAAGGAACGCAGAAGTATAAAGCAAAAAGTAATAAAATGCCATATCCTGTTACAGGATATGGCATTTTATTACTTTTTGTTTTATACCGAAATGCCCCCCCTCCCCCCTAAGTATTGTTCTTACCCCTTAAGCTAGGAGACTGAAACTTACCACACCAAACTCTTGGGTCAAGTTCTACCATAAAATGTAAACAAATCCAAGATAGCCGCTACGATGACGTCACATTGACGTCATTTTCAAAACGGCATTTTTTGGTCGATTTCTCGGTCAGATTTTCCGAATTTTTTATTTATGCAATTTCTCCGCAAAAACTGCATGATAAATTAGTAAATATTAATGTGATGTGAAATAAAATAGTATTTGTCCACTTTTCATCGCGGAAAAGCAGAAATTTTGAAGAAATATGACGAAAAAATCACTTTTCTGGTACCCCACGTGGTCGCCATCTTGAATTTGCCCATGATCCTCGGCTCGGGGAGTCATGCAAATTGGCTCAAAATGACGAAGTTTCAGCTCTCCATTTTTTGTCTTTCCGGAGATAGCGCAGAAAGTTTGGTAGGGGGGCCATTTCGCCCCCCCCCCCCCGTCCCCCTCCCCAGGCCAGGTAGGGTTAAATATCTTCAATCCAAGGAATTCCAATAATTTCAATCTGATTGAATTAGATTGAATTTCATTTTAATTATCTTAGAGAGTAAATGACTATCTTAATAGTTTAGAAACCACTGTCCTATATTCTTACAAGGCAGTGTATTATCTTACATGAAGTGGTTATATATGTCAGTAGAGTGGATGACTGAATTAATTCTCCAATGTCGATCCCCATGGATTTAATATGTAGATCATATGGGAATGTGCCTGTCACTCCTGTATTCGACAGGTGGCACCACCAGCTCAAGGTCACGAGGTCACAGAGGTCAAGTTCACTGTAGTTTCGGCAAAGGTCACTTCCGGTCACGTGACCGGAAGTGACCCCGGCGATGTATGCCTCCGCGGTGATGCGGTCGGCGGTGATGCGATCATGTCCGAGAAGAAACCTCCGCGGACAGAAAGTAGTCCCTTGTCAACCATGCCTGTATGGGGTATAGGGGTGGTCATTTATTTATTTATTTTGTGGATTTTACTCTGAGGTGTGGCATCTTGTTTTCATCGTTTCGCGATGGAGAACACGATGGGTGGGGTGTCGAAGCCATGCAGTGAAATTTTTTGAAAAGTTCAGATAGGCCTGGGGTGGACAGGGTAGGTCCATACTGGCGCAGTGGACAATGTGGGTTCCACTTGGAAACTCACTCATGGACATTTGCGGTATAGGATGTGACATCTTGTTTTCTTCGTTCGTCCAGGGAACTCCTCATTCGTAACAAGCTGTCGGGACTCCAGCAACAATATATACAAGAGTCGAGATTCAATGTTCTGATCATCGAATCCTATCACTGGCCAGTATCATATCTCATATGGTACTGTGACGAAAATAACTCGCGAATATTGTCTTAGAAATTACATGTAGCTCCACCAGTGCAGGTGATGTAATATGATTGCTATAGTTCGGTATTTACGTTCACCCGTCGAGATCCCTATTTGTGAAATATTGAGTAGGGCGGTGACCTATTCCCCCCTCCCTGATGAATAGTCTATGATTTCTTGGTGTAAACGTTTAACTTTTCACAAGTTAGTATTTTTACTGTAAAGTACATTAGTTATACATATTCTAGTTTAAGTTTGATGAAGTTTGGTATAGTAATGGCTGAGAAACAGATTTCTAAACTTCGCACGGCTTTTGAAGACTATATCGTTATATAAACGGCGTTGTTTACATCGACTCGAAACGGTATAAAACAGTAAATTTTCACCCGGATATTTCTCCTTGTGTAAAATCCCACCAGGATATGAAAGTATACATACTATAGCATATTGTCTATATGAAGTTTCAAGATACAGATTTAGCGGAGAAATAATTTTTCAAAGTTCGTTGGCCGTCTGACGAAAACATTGGCGGCTAATTTCTCGCATACTGTGTATGTGCGAGCGTGCCAATCTGAGCTGCAGAAAACTTCATATTTGACAGCTTTAGCGATGTTTTCGTTACCAATAACTTATGAAACTTAAAAGTATGAGTCATTAGGGTTTTCCTGCTAACATTTATTTGATGCGGACCATAGAGATTTTCGGAGATATTTCACATTTCTTGAACTGATCAGAACGGCGATTCACGCTTCACTGCGTGGTGAAGACCGTTGGACATTTTGGCTCAGACAATTAAATTCCCCGGGTACAAAGAACGCGTTTAGATATAGTTTGAGAACAGCCAACATGAATTTGTATGTGATAGAATTATAGCTTACTTTTATTCCGGCTACGTTCTTTGAATTCCACGTAGAAATTAGCGTTTTGTCAAGTCATAACCCTCCCGGCATTACGGTAAATCCTGCCGTTTGCCATGTTGACATTCGTATAGTCATGATTTTATTCGATTTATTTATCGGCCAGTGAAAACACTCGGCTTCATTCAATCGATTTTGTTTCGCAAGAGTGATGTGGAAATGACCTCTCTCTCCTATATCACTCTTCATTACATTGACAATTTTGAGGAGAGTAGTGAAAAGCTCTGTGTTTGAGCGATTGAGGGCCCATTCTTGGTCCGAATGCGTCGTGTGAGGTGTTAAAAGTGAAGTCTTCGTGGTGTAGACCACGACTTGAAGGATGTCCACGTCATCTGTGACGTCATCTGTAGGAGTAGTAGCCAAAGTGAGCATTTTGGGGATGTGAAGGAAGGTGTTTGGAGTAGAGATGGACCATCCTTGGTCCAAATGGACCGTATGAGGCCTTATTTTGAAGTTCTCTTGGGGTGGCGTCGGATTGGACTAGTGTGTCGTCCGGTTTCATTATCCTGTGCATGAGCAGCCTGGCCGTAGTATAGAAAGCAGGCATTTTAGGGCTACGTGGGGTGTATTTGATGGAACATCTGTAACCCGAATGCGTCGTGTTGGGTGTCATCTTGTAGCCCTCGGGGTGTAGACCACGACTTGAGTGATGTCCATGTCATCTGCGACGTCATCGGTGACGTAATTGGTAGAAGTTTTTGCCAAAGTGGGCATTTTTGGGGAAGGAAGGTGTTTGGGGTAGAGATGGACCATCCTTGGGCCGAATGCGTCGTGTGAGATGTCAAAGTGAAGCCATTGGTGTGTAGCCCACGACCTGAGGGATGCTCACGTCATCTGTAACTTTATTGGTAACGTCATCAGTAGGATTAGTAGCCAAAGTGGTATTTTGGGGGTGTGAAGGAAGGTTTTTGGGGTAGAGTTAGAACACGTTTGGCCCAAATGGCCCGGCTGGGGCATCTTAGTGGAGCTTTCGTGGGGTAGAGTCAGACTGGCGTGTTTTTTTAATTGGAGGTTGCGTCAATCTGCGCATGCGCAGTTGGGGTGTAGTAAGTAAAGTCGTCATTTTAGGAGTGTGTGGGGGTGTGCGTGATGGACCATCCGTGGTCCGAATACATCGTGTGTGGTGTCATCTTGTAGTCCTCGGGGTGTAAACCACGACTTGAGGGATATTCATCGGTGACATCATCGGTAGGAGTAATAGCCAAAGTGGGCATTTTGGGGGTGTGAAGGAAGGTGTTTTGGGGTAGAGATGGACCATCCTTGGGCCGATTGCGTCGTTTGAGGTGTCAAAGTGAAGTCCTCGGTGTGTAAACCACGATTTGAGGATGGCCATGTCTTCTATGACGTCATTGGCGACGTCATCAGTAGGAGTAGTAGCCAAAGTGGGTATTTTGAGGGTGTAAAGAAATGTTTGGGGTAGAGATTGACCATGTTTGGCCCAAATGGCCCGTTTGGGGTATCGTAGTTGAACTTTCGTGGGGTAGAGTCAAACTGTCGTGGTTTTTTATTGGAAGTCGCGTCAACCTGCGCATGTGCAGTTGGGGTGTGGTAAGTAAAGTGGTCAATTTGAGGGTGCGTTGGGGTGTGTTTGAGCGATTGAGGGACCATTCTTGGTCCGAATGCGTCGTGTGCGGTGTCAAAGTGGACCCCTCGGTGTGTAAACGACGACTGGAGTTATATCCACGTCATATGTGACGTCATCAGTACGAGTAGTATATAAAGCAGGCATTTTAGGGGTGTGTGGCGATATGAAGGATTGTGTTCAGTGCAGAGATGGACTATGTTTGGTCTAAATCGATCGTATGTGTATCCATGAAGTTGTCACACCTCCCTCTAAGAACTTCTTCACCCAGGACGTCTTTCCACATCCCGTAGGGTCGCTCAACATCATCGTATAGGGATGCTCTACTCCACTTGGTGGACCTATAGCGGGACTCGGTGGTGTATCTTGGTTGTGTTTGCATTGAATGAGTCTGAGCATACTATCGCAACGAGAGAAGGTTCTTTGACAGAACGTACACGTGCAGGACAAGTTGATTAGTCTACCAATACATATGGACTGATGCGGGACACGTGTTCATCCCTATATATACAGACGCCACCACCATCACCACTAGGCGTTGACACCACACCCGGTGGTGATGGTACTTCCCGTGGGGCGGAGCTCGGAGCGCCGGAGCTCCAACGGCTCCGAGCTCCAAGAGTTCCGGATGCGCCCTATAGCCCGTAGGGCATAGGGTACACCAGGGTGCGGGTGCACCTGGAACTCTTGGAGCTCGGAGCTCCGAGCTCCGCCCAACGGGAGGTACCATCAACACCCAGCGTTTACGGGCGTCAACGCTCGGTGGTGTTGGTGTCAACGCCCGGTGATGATCATGATGTCAACGCCCGGTGGTGGTGGTGCTGGTGTCTGTACATATAGGGATGAACACGTGCCCTTCCTCAGTCCATATGCATTGTACGACTAATCTACATGTCGTGCACTTGTACGCTCTGCCAGAGAACCTTCCCTCATCGGGATAGTATGCTCAGATACATTCAATGCAAACACAACCAAGAGCACCGAGTTGCGCTATGGAGCAGAGCATCCCCCAAATGGAGCAGAGCACCCCTATACCATGACGGTGAGCGGCCCTACGGGATGTGGAAAAGCGTCCTGGGTGAAAAAGTTCTTAGAGGAAGGCATGGCAACCCCATGGATACCCCACACGGTCAATTTGGACCAAACATGGTCCATCTCTACCCCAAACAACTTCCTTCACACATCCATGCACCCCTAAAATGCCTGCTTTCCATACTACTTGTACTGATGACGTCACAGATGACGTAGACATTCCTTCAGTCGTGGTCTACACACCAAGGGGTTCATTTTGACACCGCACACGACGCATTCGGACCAAGAATGGTCCCTCAATCGCTCAAATACACCCCTACGCACTCCCAAAAGGACCACTTTACTTAAATGCGCAGATTGACGCGTCTTACAATAAAAAACACGTCATTTGGAATCTACCCCACGAAAGCTTCGCTAGGATACCACAACCGGGCCATTTGGACCAAACATGGTCCATCTCTACCCCAAACATCTTCCTTCACACCCCCAAAATACCCACTTTGGCTACCACTCATACAAATGATATGGAAATCCCTCAAGTCGTGGCATACAAACCGAGGGCTTCATTTTGACACCTCACACGACGCATTCGGCCCAGGGATTGTCCATCAAGCCCATGCACGCCTCCCCAAAATGACCACTTTACTTGCTACACCCCAACTGCGCATGCGCAGATTGACGCGACTTTCAATAAAAAACACGCCAGTCTGACTCTACCCCACGAAAGATTCACTAGTATACCTCAACCGGGTCATTTGGACCAAACACTTTTTTTTTTTTTTATAATTGACATTTTTTATTCATTTTTCTTTTTTCTAATCCACACATCATTCAAAGGCATAAAAAACAGTTATATGTGCATCACATACTACATATACATGTACACATACAGTATCTCTCAACATTTTCCAGTTATATATGTATATATATATATATATATTTATCCCGACACATGTAATGCCACAGAGAACTATATGTTATAACTTATATAATATTATAAAGCTATAATATTATAAAGCTATAGTTCGGCGATTGAAAAGAGAATATATCTCGACATAAATACTTGTGGACCTATTATTGAAAAGAGTTAATATTCGAAGATAATAGCAAAAGCAAGAGGCGATATAATATTATACATACTGACATGAGTATTGTTACACGAATTCCATGACCTGAAGTGCACATCTCTACCTTCAGAGAAAACCAATATCCGGACCATATAACTATACACCTCTATCATCCTCAATTTCAAATTTCCGATGCATCTATAGTTAAACACTTTACACTAAATTCACTTCTGGATAGCGGGAACATGCTCTTCAAATATGAAAGGTATACACGTGCATAACCGACAATGGAGCCAACCTGAAACCCATTTCAAAAATGCATGCAAATGTAACAGTACTAGATCTTCTAACTTTGTCATTAAATACTTTGATATCCTATACACCTTTATTTACGAAACGGATAGTTTCAATGTACCGTCTCCTAAAAGTTTATTTAAATCCACTGTACTTGTATCTTTCTTAGTATACAGTTTTTTGTAATATTGTTTGGTTTCTTCTAAAATGGCATCCTGTTTTCTAATAGATTCTCCAACATCATTTTCGATTCGCGTCATTGCTTTATTCAGAAAGTTTCTATGTTCCATATTTAGGAAATATTTTGTCGGCTTTTCACCTTTGTCTGCCCAATCAATTTTCGCTCTCTTGATAATACCCTCTACTTTTATATTATTTATAAGTTGTATTTCATTTTTTATTTCATTAATTTCCCCTAATGTCTCAATCTTTTTATCTTTATCCATGGTTGTATCCAGCTGAATTTCTAAAATATTTCTTTTTTTCTGTTAGTTCACGTTCACGCTTTGTTTGCTCTCTTTTTTTGTAACTTGAATATGATATTGTTTTCCCTCTTATATTTAACAACAGCATTTCAAATAGCAATTGATCATCTAATGTGCTATTGTATTCACCTGCTGTAGGTTTTTCAGCCGGAAAGGCATACTGTTGTAATGTTTCCTCAATAGTTTCTTTAACCAATTTTACATAATCAGAATCCTTTAGTAATGAATTATTAAACTTCCAGTAACCTTTTCCACGTTTAAATTCTGAAAATTTAATAGTGATTATAATAGGTGAATGGTCAGATCTATAACTAGGCCAGATATCGGAATTGGAAATTGCATGTAACATATTGCGCGAGACCAAAAAGAAATCTAATCTAGCTTGTTCTATAGGGTTGGGTTGCCGCCAGGTAAATCTCCTCTCATTTGGATACAATTCTCGCCAAGGATCTACTAAATCCAAACACTCTATCATTTGTAAAACTGTTTGCCTTGACCTTGGGTGGTTTACATGTACATAATTATATGTATCCAATTCCGGATTAAGAACTAAATTCCAATCTCCACAGATGACATAATTTTGAATGTCCCATTCTTCTACTATGTTTTGTATCAATTCAAAAAATTCTGGACTATCATTATTAGGGGCATATAAACTTATAATTGTGAAGGCTAGGTTTGGAGTCTTCAATTCTAATGCCACAAAATTTCCATTTTGTCGATCTCTTTTAACTCGTAATATTTCGAATTCAAAATTGTTTCTAAACAGCACTGCAACTCCTCTTGAATTGCTAGATTTTGGGCTCATATAGACTTTATATCCCCATTCGTCTACAACCATTTTCTCCATTTTCTTCGTAAGGTGCACATCTTGAAGGCAGTAAATTGAACAATTTTGGGATTTTAGCTGTCGAAATACATCAATTCTCTTTTGCTTCGTATTTAGGCCCCGACAGTTGACGGAGACTATTTTAATTTCATCATTCGCCATTATCCAATTCCCAGCCTAGGTTCAAAACGCTTCCTGAATACATGTATAATATATTGTTCCTTGTGGTTCAAAGTGAATGGTCTAGCTTGTGTGTAATATGAAGAGATATGTACATGTACATGCAAAGCCAATAATGTGTGTGGATACACCCAACAGTTCCAGATTACATACATAATAGAAATGATAATCACATATACAATAAACAATACAAACAACAATGGCGGCTCACAGAAACTTCTAAGAGAAGCCATCTACAGAGGTTTCTGCTCTGTCAGAACAACTATCAACTCCAAACGATTTGATTGATATGCCATTTACATATATATATCATAGGTAGTTGTAGTCAAAATTGAACAATGTAATCAGAGATTCATACAAGTCAGGCTTGATGCCTGTAAAAACAGAGGCTTTTCGCCACACAGTACCCATAGGAAATCTTATGTAATCTGAAAATTAAAAAGGCTACGGGATTTGACCAAATTCCAGCCAAACTGTTAAGGCATGCTGCACCAGTAATATCAGCACCTTTAACGAGCGTTTTAAATCAGTGTTTCAAAACCAGTAAATTTCATACGCAATGTAAACTTGCTGAAGTTAATCCAGTTTATAAGAAAGACGATCCCCGCGAGAAAAAGAATTACCGTCCGATTAGTATACTTACTAGTATATCTAAAGTTTTTGAAACCTGTATAAACAATCAACTGCAAAGTTTTACCACCTGTATAAACAATCAACTGCAAAGTTTTACCAGTGCCATTTTATCTGATTATATATCTGCTTATAGAAAATCATATAACACACAGCATGTTTAAATTAAACTTGTTGAACAGTGGAAGGAGGCTTTAGACAAGGGTGGGGCAGCAGGCGCGTTAATGATTGATTTGTCCAAGGCATTCGACTGTTTGCCCCATAACCTCTTATTGGCCAAACTCGCTGCATATGGCATGAATGATACCAGCGTTTCGCTTTTTAAAAGCTATTTAGAAAACAGGTACCAGAGGGTTAAGCTCGGTAACACTGTACGTGATTGGAAGAAAATTGTAAATGGCGTGCCCCAGGGGTCAATATTGGGGCCCATCTTATTTAACATTTTTATCAATGACCTATTTTATTTTGTGAAATCATCTACCCTTGTGAATTATGCAGATGATAACACCCTGAGCGCTATTGGGCAAACTCTTCAGGAAGTAATTAATAGTCTTCAAAGAGATGCTGGAAATTGCATAAATTGGTTTACTTCAAACCGTATGCAAGCAAATCCTTTGAAATTTCAATTTATTGCATTAGACATAAAAGAAAACCCTAATCTACACTTTGATGGTCTCGATAGTCCATGGGCCACCGTAGACCCCCATCCCCCCCTCGGGGATTTTTCAAGGTTATGTTTTTCTGATAGCCTGGCTTATGTTCTAACATAATCTGGTTGTTTGCCGAAAAATCGTTGGTGGGTGTGGCCTCGGCATGCATTAATGTAAGACCACCCTCATTCCAGACCCATCTGAATATACAATGCATTCATTGTCTATTTGTCAGACAATTTTACGTCTGTCAATACGAAAATATTGTACGATGTTGTCAAACTACTGTCTCTGGTATTCCTTGAAGATTTGCGCTGCTGTTGTGCGCTTCGGAGTGGGTACGTGAGTGGATATCAGATTGTATATACCAAAGATGGGGGGGGGGGTGTGTAAGAGCATTCTACTGTTTTCTTTAAAGATCTTTCACATGGCTGACAAGAAGAAAACAGACGAATTGTATGAAGAGATGTTCATATGCACATCAGAGCAGTTGTTTCGGATAATTTCGGGAATATATCTTACGTATATCCCCGGCATATCTCTCACCAGGGGCCAAGCCTAATCATGAATATAAAAAAAATTATTCACCATATATACTCTCATATTCTTGCAGATATAGTGATGCCGATATTATCCACGGGGTGAAATCTTATATTATTTTAGATTTACACTCTTCTTCTTCGTTACTTTTGTCCATGCTGCACACGTTGTGTAATTGTTTATTAATTTCCACTCACACATGTGTTGTTTTTCTCTTTCTTGCTGACGGTTTTTGTCAAGTGCCATTGTACATGTATTTTAGCAATATACTTAATGGAGCGGCACGATCCCGGCATGGTCGTCAGGCGAATCGGATTATGCGTCGAAAACATCTAAATCCACAATCGGGCCTGATAGCATATTCTTACTATTTCTCAATTCAGGTGTCGGAACATGGATCTCACTTAAAGAGAGATTTAATACGGTGCATGTTCATTTCAGGATGTCAGCCGCTGTCTGCATTCCGTCTCTCAATGGTAATAGTCTGTGGAAATATTTTGGCGAATCGGATTATGCGTCGAAAACGTCTACCTTCACAATCAGGCCTAATAGCATATTCTTACTGTTTCTCAATTCAGGTGTCCGATCATGGATTTCACTTAGGGAGCTTCTTGAAATTAGGAACTGAGTTCCCTGGTAGGGATGGCATATGCCGATTATTCAAATGGGAACATCTAACACTGTCGCAAGCCGTCAGTTGATTCTGATGGCTTGTGACAGTGTTAGATGTTCCCACAGACTATTACCATTGACAGATGGAATACAGACAGCGGGTGACATCCTGAAATGAACATGCACCGTATTAAATCTCTAAGTGAGATCCATGTTCCTTCACCTGAATTGAGAAATAGTAAGAATATGCTATCAGGCCCGATTGTGGAGGTAGATGTTTTCGACGCATATTCCGATTCGCCTGACGACCATGCCGGGATCGTGCCAGTCCATCAAGTATATTGTTAAAATACACTGGCACGTGACAAGTACCGTCAGCAAGAAAGAAGAGAAGAAAAAGACATGTGTTAATCGAAATTAATAAACGATTACACAATGTGTGCAGCACGGACGAGTAACGAAGAAGAAGAGGAGTATAAATCTGAAATAATATGAGATTTCACCCCGTGGGTAATACGGGCATCGCTATATCTACAAGAATATGAGAGTATATATCGTTAATAGTTATCTATATTCATGATTAGGCTTGGCCCCTGATGAGAGATATGCCTGGGATATACATACGATATATTTCCGAAATTATCCGAAACAACTGCTCCGAGGTACATGTTAGTACATATATATAAACCCCATCAACGGAGACATCGCAGCCATGGTTGGCGAAAGTTTAATAGTTCGATGATTCACGATCATATCACTTTAAATTACTTAGTGGGTTTGACTAACACACCCAATAGTATACATAGTTTGCGTACAGTTCTGTATGCATTACCTCTGAGAGCTTTAGATCAAATAGCCAGAGATATACAACAATCTGCGTCTTCAGGAAATATAATACCATCAAAAATCATTAAAGTATGTCAAGATATAGCTTATTTTCGGTTGTATCGTCCAGTGAACATAATCGAAACATCTCAAGATCGGCTTTTCTTGAAACTCGACTACTTAGATAAAGGACTGGACATCATTAATTTACCTCGAATCCTGAATGATCCAGAGGTACGCAACGCTGTACCAAACTATTTTAAGTTCACAGAACCTCCTTGCATTTCATATAAGTACACTAAATCTATAGCCACCAAAATATTCAATTACTCCAATGCTGTCAAGGAATTTGACTGGAACTTATACACGTCAGGAGGCTATAGTTGTGATTGTGAATTGTCGAACTTTATCTATACACCATGCAAACATATTGTGACTGGTGACCTTGATGTGGTGAGTGATAAGGATCTGAAATTACTCCTGATGAAGGACCTAAATATAGAGAGCCGAGAAGAATAAATCTGAAGGCCGACCAGAAGATAGTCCTCTCTGCATTAGAACAGTACGTTATTGATTGGACTAAGCGAGAAAAAGTTGAACCTACAGTACTCGCTGATTGGCTGGACCTCACCAAGAACAAGGTCCTTGAAACAATCCGCCATATTGACAGAAATACTCTTCCCCAAGCAAAACAAGTACTGAGAAACCTCAATTCGCAAGAAGTTCTAGCAAATCTCCAGAGTAAATTCGTCATAGTACCAGCAGACAAAGCTCCGAATAATATAATATTCATATGTAAATATTACTATTACCAGGTGCTGGTTAAAGAATTGAGTGTAGACATATCTTCATCAAACACGTCTACTTACTCCCAAACTGCATTTACTCTGGAAGATTTATTTAACAATCACAAAAAGTTTCTCAGGGAAAGAGGTATTTGTCTTCCAACCAATCATAACGACATACCAAAGATATACTGGACTCCCAAAATGCATAAATCACCATACAAAGCTAGATTCATAGCTGGTTCTAGAAGCTGCACCACCAAGCTTCTTTCAACCCTATTGACGAGGGCCCTTCAGGAGGTAAAAGCATTTTGGGAAAGGTATTGCGCCACTATTTCTAAGAACTCTGGCGTTGAATGTATGTGGATATTGAAAAACTCAAAATGTCTCACGGAAGAACTTGATGCTAAAGGCCCCATACCGTACAGACATGTATCCACATGGGATTTCTCGACTCTCTATACTACAATCCCTCATCAGGACCTTATTGACCGTACAAGTTCATTAATAGTATCTGTGTTCAAGAAAACTGATCGTAGATATATTAATGTCGGAAGCCATAAAGCATTCTTTAGCTCGACTACATACAAGAGATATCATTCATGGGATGTTTCTTTGTTTATAGAGTTGCTTGAATTTCTCATTAAAAATATCTATGTGAAATTTGGCAACACAATATATCAGCAGCATATAGGTATTCCAATGGGTACTAATTGTGCACCCCTGTTGGCTGACTTGTATCTGTTCTCTTATGAATATGACTATATGCAGGCGCTTTCAAAAACCGATCCATTCAAAGCCCGTTCCTTCTCATTCACCAAACGCTATATAGACGATCTTCTCGCTGTGGATAATCGCTATATAAATGAAGCAGTGAAGGATATATATCCACCTTCACTGGATTTGAAGGAAACTACAGATAGCCCTATAGGCACATCTTATTTAGATCTCTATCTCTACAAAAATGAAGCGGGCATTCTCTCTCGTCGACTTTATGACAAAAGAGATGATTACAATTTCGACATCGTAAACTATCCCTTTCTGGATAGTAATATTCCAGTGGGACCTGCATATGGCGTATACATATCTCGCTTAGTAGCATTTGCTAGATCCTGTGTTAAATGTGATGATTTTAATCAACGTCACAAAACATTGTTGCAGAAACTTATAAAACAGGGCTATTCCACCAAGCGCCTCCACTCAAAGTTTCTCAAATTTGGCGATACATATCGCATGCTGATAGCAAAGTACGAACGTAGCGTGCAAGATCTATGGCGCTACGTTTCGTAACTTGTGTCTAATTCCGCTTAACCCGGGGCTAGGGGCCGTATGAACACATGTACTTCAATATCCTCATGGTGCTCATATGAACAGTCACAATCAAAGCGTGACTGAGATACATCTTTTTTGGATAACGACTCTAAAACGAATATTACGGATTAAGAATACTGATCAGCGATACGGATTTGATATTTTTGGAACATCATGATGTCTTGCCGGCATCATTGAAAACTGTTGACCGCTTCTCTCTTGCAGGAAACAAGCCTATGTTTATGTATACTATGATTGTCTTTTTGAATTTGGTGCTAATACTGTTATATGGAAAATGGAATAGGTCTTTGGATTATGGACGCGGATATTCTCTAATGGACGACGGCTGGATTATGAATGACGGACTAGACGCTTGTAGTTATAATAACTCCTATACTCGGGCAGGTGTAGGGTCAGAACACTCCGAGAAAGTGGGTGTGTATATGAACATCTCTTCACACATTGATGATACAGAGTAATATTCAGCAGAAAGACTGACTTCCAAGCAGTTAAAGTCGGTATCGGACATTTGTTTGCTTTGAAATACCGGTGCTCGTATATAAGTTTTATTGCATTCTGTGAGTTAATTGTGCAGTGTAGCGCATTTTAATGTATAGTTGAATCATCCTGGCCCTAGAAGCCATGAGATTGTGTTGATAAGCTCCAATGAAAGGGTTTGCCGACAGATTGTGATCCACGACAACCCTTGTGCCAAAATCAGTCATCCAACGTGTTACGTGGTTTGGACATATTTATTCACTGTTTAACCCCAGATTACATGCAATTGCCAAATGTGAAATAATTTATTCGAACTAGTTAATGATTATTGGAGATAATCTGAACAGTTTTATCAATAAATTGAAATAGTTTTAACATATGTACAAAATAAGCAAAAAAATCACTCAAAACCACGATTTGATGACATGACGTCACTGTGACGTCATTATTCTTCAGGGCAGAAAACTTTCAATTTCGTTTGCTAATAAAGTACTCATTCGGCATACGGTATGGTAAAATTCAGCATGCTACACCTGAATGTGAAGAAAATATAACGCTGCATTGCACCCTACCCCCCATTTTGGGAATCAGCAAAAAGGCTCAAGCTGTGTATACTTCGCACAGCCTGTACCTTTATTCCACCAACATTTTACTGGCAAACGGGCAGATTCCACAAATACACATACCAGGCTATCTTAAAATAATAGTCCGCAAAAATTATAATCTGGACAGTTTTATCAATAAATTGAAATAGTTTTAACATATGTACAAAATAAGCAAAACATCACTCAAAACCACGATTTGATGACAGGACGTCACTGTGACGTCATTATTCTTCATGGCAGAAAACTTTCAATTTCCTTTGCTGATAAAGTACTCATTCGGCATACTGTATGGTAAAATTCAGCATGCTACACCTGAATGTGAAGGAAATATAAGGCTGCATTGCACCCTACCCCCCATTTTGGGAACGAGGATGCTGTGGTCGATGAGTTGGGCCATATTTGGTACGTGACTGGCCTCAGCAGTGATCGACCAGAGGGGGTGTCAAGGCACGGGCCGGTGCCAACCACACCTGGCACCCAATGGATGACACGGGCCGGTGCCAACCACGCCTGGCACCCAACGGAAAGGCAGTCTGAGAGCCGGTAAAATTGAAGGTGTATTTTACTGTACTAGTTGTCAGGTGAGATTTGTTCGATTTTGCATGAAAATGTGTATTTTCATATTATCTTCTTTGTGTAGTCAATGCAGTATTTCGACCCGTAGCATGAAAATTACATATTTTGCCCTTATCTGAGAATTTTGATGAACCTTGCATGTAGTCATTTGATGTTTTGACTTCGATATTTTTTCTGCTGTAGCTTATCATGAAGTCTATCCCACTCAAAGTTTTGTTTTGCTCGACGTGTTTATGTCACAATGGTTTGACTTCAGGGTTATACAGATAATGATGTTTGTTAGGGTCAACATAAACAGTGTTAACGTTATGACCAGTTGCAAACGTTGAGATGCTCAAGTAAATAGACGTGTCATATACCTGTTATTTTGCTATAGTATATGAGCGGTTAACGAGAAGTTTTGATTAAGCATAGGTGCAAATGAGTCTTTCATTTTTGACTAACGATAATTTGACCTAGCATTTTGATAACTGAATTTTGTTCAGACGTAGAATCAAATTTCGATTCAGGGTGCGATGCAGCCCATGCTTGTAGATTTTTAGATGTCGACAATTGTTGAGTTTGCCAATGCAAGAGCAGAAATGCTGATATTTTGAGATGCCGCTGTGCGTGATTAAGATTTGAAGACTAACAAATCGGCAAGCGATGAGTTCGATGATGAGATTTTTTGATGTGCACTTATTGTTGAATGAAACCATAACAGAACTTGCGACATGCAGTTTATCTTCGATTGTGAGTGTCTTATCTAATGTCACTAGTGATTTGTGTCTGGTGCAGTTGAGTCAAACTAACGATACAACCAGTAAGATATTAGATTTGTCCCAGGTCCGGCCGGCCTGTGGATTTCATTTTTCTCAACCTTCAATTGACATTGTGTTGGAAAAGTGAGTTAAATGTCATCCTTGCAATCTATTGTGGGAATATCGCTTTAAGACAGGGCTCATGAATAATAAACCAGGGAATTATAACATATGATGTAGGACCATACCATGGTTGATCGAATAATAACTATTTTCAACGTAGTAAAGTATGTTTGAGAGTTCTCGATGAGGAATATATCACAATAGTTGCTTCCCAGCAGACACCTAAGTAATGTGATTATCATGTTGTTGTAAATGTGTGCGAAAACGGTGGGGATGTTGTCAGGATGTGTTTCAAGTCATCCAGTCTTTTTTGGTAATAGGGTATTTTCTATGACACTAAGCAAGTATTCGCATACACCCTTATTGAATACTGTAAATCTTCACATGTATGTACCAGTTGTAGAATACAATTATTTGATAGGACATTTTAAAAATATTTTCCAACCGATTAACTATTTGCTTTAATTTTTTATTTTTTTCAATTTATTTTATTTTTTCAATTTTCTCATCAGTAGTATAAAAAGACCATACTTCAGCCCATTACCCAATTTAAGAAAAAAATATTAATTTTTAAAATCAGTAGTATAAAAAGACCATACTCCATCCCATTATACAATTTAAGAATTTTTTTTTTTAATTTTGTTATTAGTATAGAAAGAGCATACTCCATCCAAGTAACCCTTTAAAAAATTATATATTTTTGTTCTCGCGTAATAGTCGAGTAAAGTAACATAATGTGTTCAATTAATCTTATCACACAAAAACCTTGTCAAAATGTTGCAGCAATAATTGAAGTGTAACAAAAGGTAATGATTAGATGTAAACACGTTATATTATAAATGTTGATGATTTGATACATGTTTTTGATAACGACAAAACGATTGGTGGTACCATAACTGAATCTAAGTCTGATTGATGCTGCGAAGACTTAACTTACCGATGATGATGTTGCACCGTTGACCATGACTACTATATCCGATGTGTTGTCAATGTACAAGTTTATGTATCCTGTTTCTATTCAATGCACTGTAAATAAAGCATGCACCCTATACAATGAAGGCATGGACTTGCTTCGTTTATATTTAAGGTTGCAGACAATCGTCAGCTCCCCATGGACATTTGTCTGGCGACAGATAGTACATAACCCGTGGCTTCAACTTTCCTGATACCTCAACAACTTTGGGTGAAATTGAACCCGTTCACTCTTCCTAACGTTTATGTTAGACAGATCGCAGAGTTTTTGAGGATGGTGGAGTTCCCCTTACTGTTAACTTCAAAGTTAACACCCCAGATTACCTGGTGATTTAAATTCATTTCACTGGGTCGAGTACAGCACAACAATGAATGGATGTGCCTGCTGTCACGATTGTTGAAGATGTGGGAATATACATTCGCATACATGTATATTCATTGGTCAAGAAATCAACTCCAGAGACGCCCATTAACAAGGATGATTTAGAGCAATCAATGTAGAACAATCATCCCGGAGACAGTTCTTCAAGAAACAATTGTTTTGCCTCAGGTACTTTTGGTCACTATTTGCTACATAAAATCATTTCCTCAGTAAATTGATTTTCGCAAATAAACAAAATGGCGAGCTGGAAATGTACAAAGAAGAGCTGCAAGGTGGCTACCCTTAATTATAATGGTCCTCAACCAAAGACTGCATTAACTGCACCACTTGAATGTAGCTAGTTAACATAAAAATTGGTAAACTAAAGTCGGAAGCTCTTATAGATACAGGGGCAAGTATTTCTTGCATTTCAGAATCGTTTTGGAAAAAAGCAGTCCCTGAAGCATCTATAAGCAAATGTCCTTTACAAGCTATTTCTGGTGTTTGTGGAGAAGTAAATGTAGTGTTAGGTGCTGTTAATTTATCAGTTAAAATAAGAGGGTTAGAGGAAGTTACAGTGAAATTTTATGTATTGAAGAAAGTACATAAATCTGTTACACTAGGAGAGGGCTTCCTGCGCAACCATCGTGCAACTATTGATTATGACAATAATTGTTTGTCCTTGAGAAATGGACAAGTCCGTGTTTCGGCAGTTTTCACAGGAAATAAAAATCTTGTCAGCCCCAATATCTGGGTTAGCAAAAACCATAGGTAACATAGCTGTTGAACCAAAATCTGAAGTATCAATTCCACTGAAAGTGTCAAAGGTGCAAGATAGAGATTTTGTTCTGGTGGAACCTATTTTGTCATGAGCTAGTAAATTCAGCGTTGCTGAAGCCAGATCGTTGGTTTAAGTTCAAAATAAAACAGTAGTGTTTCGGCTTTTGAACCCTAGCAGTATACCGATACATATCAGTATGTTTCAGTTTGTTGACAACAAATCAATCATTGATTGCCCAGATGAACACCATGTGAAAAATGTATCAGGTTGATACTGTTGAAGAAAAGAGTGATGCATACTTTGCTGGGTTAGCCAAGGAATTGGGCATATGTTTAGAAGATTCAATACTTACACCTGACCAAAAACATGAATTTTTGGTTTTCTTAGGTGAAAATAGGGATGTTTTTGTCAAAGACACGAGTGAGCTAGGAAAGACTGGGATTATAACCACATCTCGAGTTCATGTCATCTTCTGATCTACTTGACCGTTATACCATACAGGAAGTCTCATACCTCCAACTAAAATAGAAGGAAGAGTACGTTTAAATTTCGACATCCAAATTCTTCGGACTCCTGCCTCAAACTCTCTATCAAACGAATAGAACTCTTTCTGTATAGGAAGAACGTCACCATAGAATTCAAATGCAGTTCTGATCGCAAAATCTGGGAAATCACATGGTCCTTTCATCTTTACTAGCAATTTCCCTGGATCTATTTCTTCAAAATGACCACGTTGATCTCCAAAGCAAATGCCTTCCAGCATTAGGCGAATTTTTGGAATTTCCTTTGCTAGTGTGATGTTCCACAGGGTATTTGATACCTGTATCAGACCCGTAAGGACTGACCGTCCTGATCCAACAGTGTCTTTTCATGCGCGATATATATCAATCGCATTAGTTCTCTACACCTTGAAGTTTTAGGCTCAGTGACCTATCAAACCCTCTAAACGCCATAGTGAAGAAGAGGTAAAAAAAGAAAGAAAAAAATTAAAGTCCCACTAGGGAGTCTCAATACAACTACAAATAGTAACACGCACACACCCTAACAGTGTGTCTCCCCACAGAGTAAACATTGACTACCCCCCGAGGGAGCCTCACTCCAAAGGTGAATACTATATATAACCAGTACAATACACTCTCTCTGAACCTCAGGTCCAGGCCGAACAATAGCCCAGTTCTAAACTTGGACCATTGTCGGTTTCCGCCGAGGAACAAAAGAACAGAACAAAAGACTCGCTCAAACCTGTATTTTGAGGGCTAGCCTTCAGCATACACCTTCAATATGTACATGTATTTAGCCTAGCTCAATATACGCAGATATGTGCAAATCGACCTAAGCCAAACTGAACGAAAAATGAACCAACTACAAACTAGACCAAGCCAACGAGGAAATATATACACCAGCAGGATACGAAATATTTACAGACAGCGAACAAACAAAGAAAAGAGAGAGAGACAGAAAAAACCCCACCGAACCTCTAAGTAACAAAGACCGAGATGATAGTAATGGCAGATCTCCACCCTCCCAAACCAGGCCAAACTGACAAAGTCAGAAAAAACACCCTGAACAGCAAAAAAAAATGAGAAATAATTCCAAACTTTCACCACAGATATTTGCCAAAAGTATTCACAAAATATATTACACAACTAGAGCCTTAGGCACTGAATCGGGGCTATTAAAATGTCACTATAGGCAGTTGGAATAATTCCACTAACTCTTAAGACGTTGTCCAGTCTCACACAATTCGATCAACAATAATTTCTGAAGAAATAGTGCAATTGTACATGTACATGTATATATTGAAAAAAATAAACTTGTAACAGATGGGACAAATTCCTTATTTATTATGAAACTGATTTAATGATATGATAAATAATGTCTTCTCTGCATGTTACCAATATTTGTGAAATATTTTACTTTTTCAGCAGGGGATTATAGAAAGCATATCCATCAGCAGTAAATGACAAAAATTCAGTATTGGGATACAATGTAAAATTCTTATCATCAAATGGACTGGAACTACGCTGGGATTCGTCCTCTCATAACATCATATTATATACATGTACCTCCTGCTGTCAGTTAACTAGTACACCCCTGGTTTTGGAGGTTACAGGTGATAGAGTAAACACTGAATTACTCTGGTCATGGAGTTTACAAATGCTCCATAACAGGTACAGGTAGATTAACTATATTTAAACAGGATCTCTGCAATTGACCCTATACAGCCAAGTGAACGAAGCTATTAACCTGGGTCATGCTTGTGTATGCAATTCCACCTGGTATAGGGGGTCTACTGGAGGGGATGTGTGTATAAGTCCCCAAGTTACATACTGTAAATACAAATCTTGCAAGAAAATCAGGAATTCTTGCCAACGTGATAAACTTATAAGTATGCCTTAAATTATTTTCTTCTGCATATAGTGAGTGTACTGGATATAGTTTTTATCAGCCAGCGATTTATGACATCCTCTCAAGAAAACACTCAACGGCAACCCCAGAATGGTATCCATATTGTAGTCATGCTCTAAAACAGAAAAACTCTGAGAAATTGACATCTGAGCATACTAGAGTATATCAGAAAATATTTAACTTCACTAATATAGACCTGGTGGTGCAAAATATAGTCAAAATAGTTGACCAAACTATCTGCAGTAGCTGATTAACTTGAGGGCTCTTCTTCTGCTCTTCCTCTCAAAGCCTAAAGCAGTTCAATAATAAACATCCAGTTACCCTGGCAACGGCACTACTTGTGCTCAAGTTTTCTTTCAGTTTTAGAACAGGACCCCGTGAAAATCAGAGCAAAGATCAGCAGAAATCCGCAGAATTAGACAAATTTCTCGGAGCAAAGTGAAAACACGTCCGACTCCCGATCTCTCTACATCGGGGGACCTAGGAACGTTTGAAAACATTTCAACACTGTTGTTTGAGATTTAGTAAATATATTTACTTGATCAGGTTTTCGCAATAAGACACCATGTTTTTATTCAGTCACTGTGTACATCTGCACATGTGTTCACATAGTGTTCCAGTGACTACATTCTTCAGTCACTCATGTTTTTACAACCACTGGGTTAATTCTGCACACTGCCACGTGTTTATTTACTTACTACCTCCACTGGAGTAGTCAACATTATTTACTCTGCACGCGTTCATCTACCTGTCACACTGGCTCCATTCAACGGACATAGCAACTCATCTATGTGTTTGTTTTGGACACAGCTTCGTGTTTATTCTGCCACGAGTGCTACTGGACATGCGCTGTAAGAATTGACCCTTGATTCCTCCACAGTTAGTTTCTAGTTGTTTGGCCTCTTTCTGCAATTCTTCAGCATCGCTCGTTCAATATCAGCATCATGGAAATTCCTGCCCAGCTAACAATTTAACGTTGTGGCAACGTTGTGATAAAACGTTGTAGCAACGTGATCTTGTGGAGTTTTGTAGATGTTCCCTAACGTTGTGGTTGGACGTTAGAATTTAACGTTATGATAACGTTGTGACACTTTTGTTGTGACGATGTTGTGGTAAAACGTTGCAGCAACGTGATCTTGTGGAGTTTTCTAGATGTTCCCTAACGTTGTGGTTGGACGTTAGAATTTAACATTATGATAACATTGCAACACTTTGGTTGTGACAACGTTGTGGAAAACGTTGCAGCAACGCGATCTCTTGGGAGTTTTCTAGATCTTACCACAACGTTCTGATCGAACGTTTTGATAAAATTGTCAAGAACATTGACAATGGAACTTTAAGGGTATCTTGGGTTCACCCACTTAAAGTACAACAGGCATAAATCTGAAGAAAAAAAACACGTTTTAATCACTTTAGCTCCAAAATGTTGTATATGCGGTTAAAACCTTTCCAGGATTTATTCCTCTTCTTCTACACCTCCAACCCCCCTTCAATTTGTATTGAAATTGGGGAGGTAATTCCAACTCTATAGAACAAGTATCACTGAATGACAGTTGAAGCAACACAATTCTTAGGTAAAGAGGTGATTTAATGTAATTAATTTTGAAGCTGGCACTCTTCTCCCCCTATCAGTTCTTTAAGTATGCTCCGACCAACAATAAAGGTTCAAACAGAAGTCCAGTCAGAATTTCACGAATTTCCAGGATTATATATCCACTGGAACCCTGAGTATTTAACGTTGACGTTCTTCATCAGATGCGGAGAGGTCAAACATGTTCTCATTGAACTGATCCTTGGTGCCATTGCTCTTCTTCCCAGCGGGTGTCTTATATTTTGGTCCACTTTGTTTGTGAGGAGCATACTTCAGTGTATTTGCAATCGCTTCCTCTATGTCGTCCACCTTGGCCGCTTCAAAATTTCTCATGCAGGCTTCTGAAATATTGAAAAGAAACTGAATATTATATTATTCAATTCAAATTTTATTTCAGTAATGGATTGCAGGTCTATGCACTAGATATAATATACAAATCTTGATGAACTATGTCCACCAATCAAAACTCAAGCATATTCAGGCTGAACTAGTTTTCAATGGAAACAAAACAACCAAAGGAGATTTTAGGGGCACTAAAATGCATATTACTATACTAAATATAATATAAATGATTCTTGTATGTAAGGCAGTTATGAGAATATTTAAACTATGACACCATTGTGAAAGCTATACCTCTGGTCTGGCACTGGTGGGCATACACGAAGATGAGTTACTGATCAATCACTTCGAAGTAAACTTACT
>JAVTVY010048229.1:0-24035 GCA_036873755.1 Hanleya hanleyi | reverse complement strand
CAACTCTTTACCAAAGGCAGCCACCATCGACGGCTCAGTATCATCTACATTGTGCAGAATCTGTTCAGTAAAAACAAAGAACATCGGAACATCAGCTTAAATGCCCACTACCTGGTGGTCTTCAAAAACCCGAGAGATACCACTCAACTGCTGCACCTGGCGAGACAGATGTACCCTGGACGCACTGCGTTTGCGTTGGATGCGACAACCCCTCAGCACGGGTATATGCTCTTCGACCTCAAGCAAGCCACCCCCGACCACCTTCGACTACGCACCGGAATCTTTCCCGGAGAGACTCACCACGTGTACATGCAAAAATAATGTAAACACACCCACAGTGGCTCCCCCAGCTGGGGTGTGTGTGTTTTGATGATGGGGATAATAAAAGAATGAATACCACAGCATGGTTGATTTTGTCTCTGTTCTCTGAGGTAGATAAAAAGGGCAGAGTTGTGGGTTCTGGCATTAGTTGTACATGATGTCTGCGCGAGTACGGAAGCACGCTCCCACGCTCCGTGTATTGAAGACGGCCCCACCCGAGTTGGTTCGAACCATTGTACGCGGTGCGGACCCTGACCTTGTACGCTGTCTGTGCGAGATCGTGTACAACCTCTTAAAAGGCAACGTACCACTGACTCCGGCTCAGAAGACCAAGTTGACCAAGCATAAGACAGGTCTCCGAACCTTAGTCCAGAAGCAAGTCTCTCAAACACAAAAGAAAAAGGTGTTACAGAAAGGTGGATTTCTCGGGGCCATCTTAGCATCGTTGGCCGCTTCCGTGTTGGGTCCAGTATTGGGTGGACTCTTCGGCCGACAATGAACCACACGAAAAAAATGGTCCTCGTCGAACCTCGGCTCCTTCAAAACCTCCAATCACCGTACCCCGTACCTTCTGCGGTGAAGACCATAAACACCCTCGATGGAGAGATGCAACAGATCTTACAGAGACCGGGGTTAAGCGACAGTGAGAAAGTACAACGGTACAATGAGACGCTTCAACGGTACATGACGTTCATGGACCAATACAAAACCCTCTCTACCCCACCACCACCACCACCACCACGTGAAACACCGCCGACCTCAGCACCGCTCCAACAGCCCTCATTAGCAGGGGTACCACCCACAGCCCCACAGTGGGTGGAAGACGAAGTGCTGAAGAGTGTACCTGCATCGTTCAAGAAACAAGCTGGCCTGGTATTACAACGGATGAAACAGAATTCTAACACGACTTGGAATGATAAAGGCGAACTACTGGTACAGAATCAGGTGGTCCCGGGGACCCACATGACGGATTTAGTGAATGACCTGATGCGTCAACGTAGGTCGCACAGGGATCCTAGAGGATGGGAGGTCTTCGCTCAAGGCTTGAAAGACATACATGTACCACAGCAATTGGTGGGGAACCCCCAGCGCTGGGCCTTTATGCAATCGCCCAGTCGTGCACGACGACTCTCACCACACCACGAGTGGGAACCGGAGTCACCCCCCAAAACACCACCACGGCGGGCACCTACTTTTTCACCCCTTTTACCACGCCACCCCTGCAACCACCAAGATCTAAGTCACCGCGACCATCACGACGATTAGCGCCCAAGGGCTGGGAGAAGTATTAAAACCAACAGCAGCAGCAGGAAAGCTCAGTCGTCATGTTTTACCTCACCCTACCCAGTAACAGCTCGGCTGATGTGTTTCCTGACAACACCTTGACCAAGTACGTGACCCAGTTACCGCAACCGTTGCATTTACCTGGACGCTGGGAATGTGGACTCGTGGATATCCAATACCCTTACTCGTGGTACAACGTGCGAGCCAATGAAGTATGGTACGAGGTGACCTACGAAGGACAAGAAACTCGACTCAAACTACCCGAAGGTCAATACGATACCCCCAAGGAGTTCATGGGTGGACTGAGAAGTCTGATGCATTATAAGTCTCTACGAGACGTCACGAATACTTCAAAACCCATAAAATCTTTCCCCTTCAAAAATCATGTGGACTTCGATTACAACGCACACAACGACAAGGCCAATCTCACGCTCAGCCCCAACGTGAGTGTCGAACTCAGTCCTACCCTACAGCAAATGCTGGGTCTCGATCTACAGGGGTACGCTGGCCCCACCGGCGAGAGAGCCCACATCCCGATGGACATGCGTGGTGGTATGTATGGCCTGTACATCTACTCGGACGTGGTCGATGCACACATTGTCGGCGACAGCAACGTACCTCTACTGCGCGTCTGCCCGGTGAAAGGCAAGTATGGAGCTCAAGTCACCCACAGTTTCAGGCATATCGTGTATCTACCGGTCAGTCAGACCGATATTAGCTCCATCGTCATCGATATAAGAGACGACACCGGTCAACCGATTGCATTCGAGCGTGGGAAAGTGGTGCTGACACTTCATTTCCGTCAAGTCCGAGCGGTTCACTTTGCATAATGAAGGTGCCTTATTAATGCCATACAGCTAGTTACGTTGATCATTACACCAAACAAGCCGGGGGTAGCTTTCCTGTCTTTGCAGGTACACGCATGCAACGAGGACATGGGCTGGGGAACATACTCGGGAGCATCGTCAAAACGTTCCTGCCCTTGGTGACGCGTGGGGTCAAAGCGATCGGCAAACAAGCGGTGCGCAGTGGACTGCAAGTCGCGGGTGATGTCTTGGGCGGTGCGGCACCCAAAGAAGCACTGAAACGTCGAGCCAAAGAAGCAGGAGGCGTCTTGGTCACCAAAGCACAACGCACCGTAGGGAATAAAAGACCTGCACCACCGAGACCACGCACCAGTCGACGACCGACCCAGCGACGACGCACATCGAAGACCCGGGATATCTTTTCTTAAAGATGGCTTTCATCCATGCCGAGTCGTGTCCTTCTACCAACAGTGAATTTGATTTATGGACCGTCCCACCTACTCAGACCAGTGCCGAAGAGGGTCAATGGGTGGAACATCTGCCCCTTTCCAGCATTACAGCCACAGGCCCCATTGAATTCACCATCACCAACGCAGATACGACCTACCTGGATTTAGCCCATACGTACCTATACGTGAAAGCTAAAATCACCAATAAAGATGGGTCAGTCCTCAAAGCAGATGCACCCGTGGGTCCAGTGAATCTCTGGTTTCATTCGCTATTCCAGCAAGTGGATATAGCCCTGGGTGATAAACTGGTCAGCGCCTCGACGAACACGTACCCGTATCGAGCCTACATCGAAACACTGTTATCCTACGGGCGTGACGCTAAAAAGTCGTATTTGACAGCCCCGTTGTTCTACCGAGATACCCCAGGCAAGATGGAAGCGAGTCCTGATAATGACGGCTACACGGAGAGAGTGGATTTCACAGCAGAGAGTCAATCGGTCGATATGATGGGACGTCTGCATGCGGACTTATTCATGCAGGACCGATACCTCTTGAATGGAGTACGACTAGTGCGCGCAACGCCTGCGTTTGCCTTGATGGCCCCGAGTGAGGACCTCGAGTATAACATTGTCATCCAAGAGGCATGTCTGTTTGTACGCAAAGTGAAACCGAGCCCAGGTGTACAGTTGGGGCACATCAGAGCCTTGGAGAAAAAACCAGCCCAGTACCCGATTCGACGAGTACAGACCAAGGTCTTTTCCGTTCCTAAAGGCAATATGATTGTCAATCAAGAAAACCTGTTCCTGGGGGATTTGCCCAAGCGTTTAACCCTAGCCTGTGTGGAGAACGTCAGTTATAATGGGACTTTCTCGAGGAATCCGTTCAACCTAAAAGCGTTCAACATCAATTTCGTGGCCCTGCATGTGGATGGCCAACAGGTACCGGCACGGCCTTTACAACCTAATTTCGGAACGGACAATTACATCCGGAGCTATCTGAACCTCTTCACAGGGAAATATGATCAGTCGAGACGATTTCGGCAAAGGGTACACCTTGTTCTATTTCGATCCGACTCCCACCTTAGACAACGATCATCAACTGAGTCTCGTCAAGAAAGGCAACTTACGCTTGGAACTGCATTTCGGGACACCTTTACCGAAAACCATCAAGGTGATTTGCTACGCTGAGTTTGACAACATCATTCAAATCGATAAAAGCCGTAACGTCCTGTGTGACTTTGCCACCTAACATGGATACAGACCAGATACGCACCGTGCTGGAGAATGATCCAGGGACACGCATGGTCTTTCAAGGAGTGTTCGCCCGAGACGTGTTCCCATTAGACCGTGTGTATCCTGCTGCTTACGTCCTGAATACAGACCCGATGGATCGACCCGGTCAACACTGGGTGGCCGTGTACTTGACAGAAGAGCAGGGCGAATACTTTGATCCGTACGGCCTACCACCCCTCCATCCTGATTTAACAGACTTCATGGATCAAGGCACAGAGACGTGGTGTTGGAATACTAAAACGTTGCAAAGCCTGGACAGTATGGTGTGCGGACAATATTGCTTGTTTTGCCTGTACCATCGATGTCGGGGACATTCCATGCAGACGATCGTCCACATGTTTGACGAGTACCCCAAGGCCGAGGACCGCGATGTACTCGTATATGACTGGGCCGCCCATCATTTCAATGTACAAGTCCCGTTCTGGGCTTGAATTCTTTCAATGTACACAAGCCCCCTGTTCTGGGCTTAAATTTACAAGCCCCCTGTTCTGGGCATCAGTTTTCACGTGGTTGTTCTCACGTTGTTGTTGTTACTGAATAAAAAACAAAATGAGATCTCACCCAAAAACCCTGTCTTGTGTGTTTTCTATATGAGCATAATGCATGAAACTGGCTTTGAACACCGTATTAGCCAATCAGTGGCCTAGAATGGAGTCAAAGGTAACCCATCCATGTCCCGAAAACATTACCCGGGTGTACAAGAACCCGGATGTAGGCGCGGACGTAGGCGAAAGCATCCCAGTACCCGGATGTAGGCGCAGACGTGAGCGAAATTCTAGTACCCGTCCATTGGTTCTTTTATCGATCGCTCATTGGCTCTTTTTCTCGACCGCTGATTGGTCCAAATGGACCTGCCCATCCTTCCCAGGTTAATTTACAATCCCCTTTTGGGGTTCAAGCTCTGTATATCGATGCCGCAACATTGTCGCCGAACCTTGCCGAAAGGGAGACCTTGGACCTTTTGACCTGGATGTGACCTTTGACCTTTTGATCCGACATTCATCCGCGCACTGCCGGTGAAGACGCGCGCGCGCGCTGCGGCCGTAGTAATCCGCGCGCGCTGCGGCCGGGGCGGGCCGGGCCGGGAAAAACCCCGGAGGTTGAACATCCGGACGTGCAAGGGGAAAATTGGAACTCTTCTGGGTTTGGAGGTGAAACCCGGAAGTGACGTCACAACCCACGTGACCTGCGCAGCAGAATGGAAACGACACCCTAGTCTAGCTCCCTCACATAGGCTTCACATGGATACCTCACTCTATCCCATCGGCCCACTAGTGGCCCACCTAGACCCCAAAACGTCTGTTTCCATACCCTTTGTCCACTGCGCATGCGCAGAGTGACGATATTTCAACCCCGCACTCACCCCATCAGATGCCCCCTCACATAGGCTTCACATTGATACCTCACTCGATCCAATCGGCCCACTAGTGGCTCCCCTAGATCCCAAAACGTCTATTTCCATACCTTTGTCTATTGCGCATGCGCAGAATGACGATATTCCTACCCCACATCCATCCCATCGGTTGCCCCCTCACATAGGCTTCACATTGATACCTCACTCGACCCCATCGGACCATTAGTGGCCCACCTAGATCCCAAAACGTCCACCCCGTATGGACCTATACACCCATAGCCATGCAGTATAGGCCTATGGGCCTACCCAGGCCTCGGTGACTTTTTCCAAAAATTTCACCGTTTCGCTCCGGGACCCTTCCCATCGTGTTCAAAATGACGAGACGTGAAAAACAAATCCAAGCAACCCATATCACAATGAACGTGTGTGAATTTCCCAGGTTGGACCTATACCCCCCATGGCCAGCCTATGGGCCTATACATAGACCTCGGTGACTTTTACCAAAAATTTAACCGCTTCGCTCCGGGACCCCTCCCATCGTGTTTTTCTCGGCGAGACGAGAAAAACACGACCCCACAACCCATAGTGAAGCCCACGAAAAAAAAAATGACCATCCCCATACCCCATACAGCCATTTTCCCTTATATTGTATGATACAGACCCCTATTGTAGAGGTAAAGTCCGTGTTCCGCTTTTTATATTTTCGAAAAAAAATCCTAATTTTACATGCACCCACCCCATTGACTTGATAGGCAGGCCCCGATAAGCCCGGGGACCGATATTAGCCCTTTTGGCTAGAGTTGATAGGGGTTTTCCCCTATTTTAGGGGTAAACTCCGTATTCCGCTTTTTATATTTTCGGGAAAAAATTCTAATTTTACATGCACCCAACGGCCGAGACACTAGTCCAGGCGGATGCCCCCTCACATAGGCTTCACATTGATACCTCATACAACTCCATCGGCCCATTAGGGGCTCCCCTAGATCCCAAAACGTCTATTTCCATACCCTTTTCCCACAATTCCCTGTCTGCGCATGCGTAGAATGGTGACAACGCTCGAGCCACTAGTCCAGTCAGATGCCCCCTCACATAGGCTTCACATTGATACCTCATACGACTCCATCGGCCCATTAGGGGCTCCCCTAGATCCCAAAACGTCTATTTCCATACCCTTTTCCCACAATTCCCTGTCTGCGCATGCGCAGAATGGTAACAACGCCCGAGCCGCTAGTCCAGTCAGATGCCCCTTCACGAATGCTTCACATTGATACCTCATATGACCCATTGGACCATTAGTGGCTCCCCTAGCTCCAAAACGTCTATTTTCATACCCTTTGGCCACCGCGCATGCGCAGAATGCCGATATTTCAACCCCACACCCAGCCCATCAGATGCCCGTTCACGAATGCTTCACTTTGATACCTCACTCGACGCAATCGGTCCACTAGGGACCCACCTAGGTCACAAAACATCTATTTAGGTATTCCCCGTATACATTAACATTGGAAGTCAACCCATGGGACTACTTTCTGTCCGCGGAAGCTTTCTCCCGCGACCGCATCACCACCAGACCGCATCACCGCGGAAGAATTCGAGGTCAAAGGTTGCCGGAACTATAGCGGCCTTGCGGCCCAGAGGACAAAGGCCATCTTGATCACGTGATCGCCACGTGATCACCCCCTTAAATTTTGTACGGGGGAACAAATAAGTAGGTCAACCTGCGTTTAAATCCACTTACTATACTACTATGCATATGCAATGCGTTCCATAGTTATTGCTGCGAGAATGCAAATGAATATCCACAGTAGGATGGGACAAGACCCAGTTGTGCCAACTTCAGGCAGATCTTGCTGAAACGCAATACCAATCGACGTCTTGTCCTAAGGAATGCATATGCCAAATTTCGGAGGAATTCGACAAAGCGTTTGAAAGTTATAGCTTGTGAAGAATTTGAACGGACACGAACGGACCTGCACAGACGATTGGAACAAAACCCAGTGGCGCCATCTTCAGGCGGATCTTGCTGAAACGCAAACCGACGTCTTGTCGCAAGGAATGCATATGCCAAAAATGCCAAATTCGTCACCTGGAGGGTGGGGATATTTCTCGAGTCACTTATATTTGAGGGAAATTACTACCGAAAATAGAATACTACAATGGTGATCAACTTTTTTCTGTTAGAAGAGACTGGAAGTTCAAAATTCCTTTTATTTTGTACTTCAAATTACCATATAAGTATCATATTTCATGCTACTACCTCTGTTGAACTTCATGAAGGGAAGCTATCACATTGCTGTGCTGTTGGCAATGTACATATAATCTCCAGTATATGGTTCCTTACTTTTTATGGACCAATTTGCCACATTTAATACTTTGACATTCAAACGGCAGTTTAAAATCCCCATTGAGCAGTCCAGGTGTCATAGTAGCTACTCCAATGAAACGAAGGGCTTATACTGACACGCTGAAGAGCATGCATAGCAGAATGTAGTCAGAATTGTCGATCGTCTACAAAAGATGGGTTTCTGGATGTTGTACTGACTATCTAACAGGGTACAGTATTCCGTTCTTGGTAAAGATACATTGAAGATCAGTCTCTCATTAAATAAACCAGTGAAGGCACGAATCATAACGACCTACGATGGATTGCGACGATTTTAAGTAACATTAGGCACTGGGTACTTAAGCAGACCATGACAGATGACGGATAGGACAACAAATTCCTGTTCAGGCGGACCTTGATCTTTTTCCATTTATCTCAAAATGCAATAACCGGTATTTGGGAAAATGTGCACTCTACGACTAGATTGGGAATTCGAGGTACTGGATTCATCAAGTAAAATTCTCAATTCGGTACCATTAAGTTGGCGACTATCCGTTTGTGGTAGTTCGTGGGATAATCCAGACAACCGCCACCATGGCTTCAAATCATCGGTACACTAGTTTTGATAGTTAAAACTTTAGAATCGGCGAGTAAACGTCAAAAGCGGAGGTTCAAACCACCTTCTGTTTACATCGTATGCAATGCGTCGATACTTCATGTAGGAACTATTGTCCTTTGTCTTGTGTCGTTGAAAAGGTACAGGTCTAGACACATTGTTGTCCCCAGATTTGGCTATTGTATGCATTGTCTCGTGATTCTTACATGAAGTATGAACCATAGGAACTGTGCATCCTTTACTGATCATATGTCTACGTAATCTATTCTGTAGGATATGCGCCTTCATCGCCAGTGGTCAAACTGTTTTTGTTCTAATTGCTCAAACCAAGTTATCACACAAGGGGTGGGTGATATGCTTCAATAGAGCGAATGACTGAATCAAATTCCACTGTCCTCCTATATATTAAAGTAAAGAGCTCTTTCTTGTACTTTCATCTCTACTCAATAAAACCGTTAATAATAATACTTTATATAACTATACTCCCCGTTTCCACGATCTTGTAGACATTCTGGATTCTCCCCATGTCGGTCGTGTCGGACGTTTACCAAAATGGCAGTCATGAAATTTCTTAGAATGGGGAAAATCGCCGAAAACATTATTTTACTATTTTTTTATATATTTTTTTTAGTGATACCTATTCCCAATAAATCAACCCCAAGGGTTACAATTATTATCTGTATATTGTATATCTGTATAAACCCGGCTAATCTTATGGGTCTTTAAAACCATATCTGGCCTGCCCGAGGGAGGGCCATTATTTAAATCAATAATGGCCCAAACTTACCAAACTTGTCTACCGTATCTAGGAACGGAGGAGACGAGGGAGCTGAAAAGGGTTAACTTTCCCGCGAACTTCATTGGGGTCTATTTGAGACTAGTTGCATAATCCTGAATGCAACGGATCATGGGTAAATCCAAGATGGTGGCCACGAGGTACCATGAGAAGGTAATACTTTTGATATTTCTTTCGTTCCACTTTTCCATAGTTTTCTTGCCTTGAACGAAAGTAGTTTATTTCGCTAAAACTAATTGTTCTCTGTTTTATTCCTAATTTTGGGGAGAAATTTGAAAATAAAAAGATAAATAAAAAAGGGTCGAAAAATAACCCGAAAAATAACGAACTCATCTCCTTCTTCTAATATCTCATTTCTTAATTTGGCCTTTTCCTCGTCGTATGTTCGTTTTGCAAAACATTTGAATTTAGCTGCTACCTTGTGAGAAATTTCACCCCGAGGTTAATAGTTTAAAGAAAGAATAGTTGTTCTAAACTGTGGTTTATCCTAGGAACTGAAAAATCATCCTTCCAGAAAAAAAAATTAAACATCAGTATAGTTCTTATTTTCTAAATCTATCTAAACTTCAACATGACACGCATGATATTATGTTATGATCTAACCGAAAGATCTGCTGAGCAATTTCCGATATACATCCATTAAAACATTTCGGCATGTAAAAACACATTTCATATGACAGCATTATCACCAATTTCAAAATCAACAAAAACAAAATGCACGATTCCCTCATATTTAAGCATATGTCCGCTGGACTTTCATGGATCAATGTGATGATACTCAGATCTGAATGGAATCGGCATTTCTTATATGATTTTTTAATGTTTCAAGCTTCCATTTTTAAACTTACGATAAGTATTTCATTACATATTCTCTGTAAACACAAAAGACTATCACAGAATCGGCCAGTTATTTGATTTACAACTAGGATGGCAATATATAAACATTTTCTTCCAATCTTAAAAATATTCTGACTCATAGCAATCAAGCTATACTTGTGTTGTTCATGTGAATTCCTTGAGATGTTGAGTGAAGTTTTTGAGATATTGTCCGCACAACCTGACTTCGAGATTAAAGAGAATCGGCTACAAGACATAAGGTACAAGTCTTGCTAAGCGCACTGCCACACATCATGCTCACAATTCACATATTCCTATTTGTATCCCATATTTGATGGACTTCCAGTGAAACCTATCTTCTTTTCTTCAAAACGGCTGCCGGTATAAATATGGTATGTAAATGAGCTTTGATGATGTCATGCAGTGAATTAAAGATAATTAGATGGGCATCTAATAATATGATACATAGGGATCTGATTCTTATGCATTTTATTTACATTGAGTTTACAGGCTATTGGATATCATTTTTATTACTTGGTTACCAATAGTTGTATCAATATGGTTGCCATAGGAACCACTAACTGCTTTATCACAGGCACTTAAATGGTTAAACTAAATTAGTGAATATGAATAGAAAAGACTGTTGTTACTGAATATTCAGTAATTCAGATTTCATAACCAGCAAAATTACCATTGGTAATTGATTGCTACGGTAACCGTATTTATACAAATAATTGATTTTTTTTTTAAAACAAAGTCATATGGTTTGCAGAATACTACAAATAATCAATACTTTAAATTTGAAAGAGATTATAGGCTTATAGGCCTGTGAAGATATCAGCATAAAATTAGTTCACTATCATGAATTCACTTGATGAAATTACAAAATCTCATTTCCATTGTTCAAGCTCCAATATCTCAGCAACCGTTTGGAATATTTACATGTAGTAAACATCTTACTCGGAATTTAAAATGAAGTTTTCCGAGGAGTGTCCCTATACCGTTAGAGTTCCCTTTATTCACCCCCCCAAAAATCCACATAGAATCTTGCAGTAAAGATCCTTGTCAAACAGGGGTCTGTGGTAATATCCTTTTTCTTGATTAACATTAACAAGCGTCTCACAGGCCGCAGCAAATTGTAATCGATGAGAAAGGTATAGTTAAAATATTCCATTTGGATTATTAGTTCAGTGCATACAACTCAAACAATGGATCATGGTAGTGTTGGAATCTGGCGTAAATTGTATTTCAGATGACACACGTCGAGGGGTGTCATCAAGTGTTTCATTTATTGGGAATTACAACGCGAATGCGAGTAATAAACTGGAGTAGTTAATTCCTACTATGGCCAGAGTGTATTTTCTCTCCACGTCGTAACTCGTAGTGTCTCATTATAACTTCTGCTCGTCTTAACACGTTGCGTGGTTTAAAGCTTTTGAAACTATTTATCCTTCAGAGCGCCCATCAAATACGCCAAATACGTTCACATCGTGAAGCGTTAAAGATGCATAAACCAATAATTGAATAAGATAAAATTTCATCCTATCCCTGTTATTAGCGGCTAAAATATTGAGAATAGCTGACAATCATTATGAAATTATGCTTTAATATGCGGAACATCGGTGAAATTATTCGATTTATCGCACCAGAACACGAATTTCCGATGATGTGTTTCGATGAATATGAAGATAAGAATATGAGAGATAGATGCTGCAACTGTGGAGCGAACCGAAGGATACCCCTTCTCATACATGGTAATAACATATATATACAAATAGCATACATTCATAAAAGTCAACAAAGCATGGATTCAAAATGTGAATATAGAGCGCTTGTGTTGCAAGTAAGGGGACACTGGATCGAATCCGGATAGCACCTAAAATCTTCATATTTTACATTGGAAATAAACAACAGGCATTTAAGTATGCCTTTGGAGAAGGTCTCAGAAGTACGAAATATGACGGTTGACAAGTTTCCTACGTAACATGACCATCTTATGGACTTATAGTGAACATATCCCGAGTCGGGGTTGTCTCAATGTATGTGCGGATGTATCGGCAATAGTAGCTTAACGACCATTGACCTAAAGTTCTCCGAGATGGTGTTACACTTTCGCAGAGGTTGCCGATGTTGCATCGCCAATGCGAAAAGAATGTAGGTTATATAACGCTTGAATGAGCAATATTTAACCAAATCCAAAGGTTTTAACAATACGAGCCATACACAATAGATCAGGGATACACAATAGTAGATCCATTTAAACTAAATCTCATCTAACAAATCAATCGCTGTCAAACAATCAAATCTCCTAAACCACCGTTATTGTGCCCTTTTTAAGTACGACCATGTCCTCAAAAGCATGAGAAGTGGAAGCCGACTCGGCCTGAAAGTTTCAAATAACTTTTACTGCATACGTAACAAGATAATTTATGAACACATCTAACGTAGTCTCCCTCCATCATAATGGTACAACACAACATTCTGCTTCTGCATAATTCTCTCAGTAAGGTCACAACGATACGACATCAACATCTGAAGAATCTTACACTTCATACTCTCTGAAGGAGAAAGATTCTTTTCTTCAAACCAGCTTGATTATGAGCCGGATAAAATATGTTTTTTTTAAAAGTGTACTGTTGGCCATGTAATCTCCAAATGGGTAGATGGAACCTCAGAATTTTTATTCGGGAAGACCTTGAATAATACCAAAGAGTTATATCCTTTTATCTTGAAGTGCCATAATCGGTATTTCGGAAAAAATGCGTTCCCAACGACCAGATTTGGAATTCGAGATACAGGATTCATCAAGTAAACTACTCAATTCCGTACCATTAAGTTGGTTGTAGTAGTTCCGGAGATAATATTCAGACAAGCATAGTTATAAATTCGAAAACATTCTCAGTGCACCCATTAAGTCTGATTCCTACAACCGGCACAACGTTCTATTTTGACGACGTTTACACATAAACTTAAGTATATCCATTTTAATTATTCGTCTACTTTGGAGCCTGTCAAATAGTTGGAACAACATATATTGTTTATCTTTTCTGCAGCGTCTATAACAAAATTCAAGATATTTTTATTTATACAGGGTATTTTACAGTTTACGGACAGATGATTACAAACTGGGCTTTACCAAATGGCTACCATTATCCCGTATTATTGATAATATATCAAGCTGGAATAACTTCTCTCTATATAAATCTCTATAATAGTTGGTTGATGTATTGGGACTGAACTGCATTGGCGATCACTCGAACAAATGTCAATAATTCCGTTTTCGACCGGTGTGTGCGATTTAACATTCGGCGAATATTTGAATGGGCTGGGATATAAACCAAACACCTACTGACGGCATGTTATTACTTTATATGGCCTCACTGTCCTTTGGTCCCTTGAACAGCTATACATTATGACGCCACCCTATGCGATCGAGCCCCGATACATGAAACAGATGTTATGGAGTTTTATATGCAGGGAACTACAAGTTATTTCAAGCGTGATATATTATCGATATCACGGAGCTGTGGTAGTTATTTTGTTGAATTCAGTTTGTTATACAAGTTGTAAAAAAAAGTATGCGGAATCAATTTTCACGATCAAAATGAACAGATTTTAGTAGAAAATTAGTTCAGACAACGTTACAACTGCAATGTATTATTGTTAGTAATTTTTCCACTGAAGCTTGTCACGAATAGTTTGGAGAATGGAGAACTCCGTGCACCTGTTATCCTGATTCCCTATTGTCAACATTTCTTGCAGCCGCAACATTTATATACTAATATTCCGGATCCAACTGACCTGATGGTAGCCTAGCGGTAACAAAAATTTAGTTCAGACAACGTTAAAACCGCACTGTATTATTGTTAGTAATTTTTCCACTGAAGGTTATCACGAATATTTTCCCTTGCCAATGGAGAACTTCGTGCACCTGCTATATCTTGATCCCCATCTTTTGTTTTAAACTTATTTTATTGAATTTTAACAAAAGGATCGGGGACAAGTTCTTTCAACTTATTTTCCCCTCTCTTTATCCCCTATTGGCAAACAGCCGCGACATTTATATGCTAATATTCCGGATCCAACTGACCTGATAGTAGCCGGTAACGAAAATTTGGACAGCATGTGACTTTGATCCGTATTCTCTAATTCAACGAAATTCCGTTGAAAATCAACTAAAACTCATACCTCCCATGTTATTTTGAAAGAGAGAATTGGATTTAATGTTTCAGCTATATATAGCGGCATATCGACCTTCACCAACTTTAAAGGACACTACAGATATCCATAAGGGCACATCATATATCTAGAATTAAAGCGGGCCTTCCATCTCGTTGACTTTACGACAAGAGATATGATTACAATTTCGACACCGTAAACTATCCATTTTGGGTAGTAACATTCCAGTGGAACCTGCGTATGGTCACAGGCCCGCAAAACAAGAGTTTTGGGGGGTGTGGGCGGTGATATTAGGGTGAAGTGTCGAAATATGGGGTCTCTATATATAACCCCATGCTTCATATAAATCCACAACAAGGCGTGAAACTGTGAATGGGTGAATCGAGAAATAAACGGTTTTGTTAATTTATTATGGCGGGCTTCGTTCTCAATTCTAATTGGTCAGTCGCGACACGCCTCCGACAATGAGGTCATACACTGATCAGCTGCCGGAGGCGTGTCGCGGCTGACCAATCAGAATTGAGAGCGAAGCCCGCCATAATCTCACTGTTCCTAGATGGATGGACAGTTACGTTGGATTTTGAATCGCCCGGCAAAGGTAAAAAATTGCACAAATTTACTAATTTGACGACGGGAATATATAAAGTGATACTTGTAGAATATGCTGATGTATTTTATTTGGCGGTAAACCGTTTATTTCTCGATTCACCCAAAGTGCGTTTCACGCTTTGTTGTGGATTTATATAAAGCATGGGGTTATATATATAGACCCCATATTTCGACACTTCACCCTAATACCACCGCCCACACCCCCCTCCCCCTCGCACAAACTCTTGTTTTGTGGGCCTGTGGTATGGCGTATACATATTTCGCCAAGTGGAATTTGTTAGCTTCTGAGTAAAATGGTATCGATTTTAATCAGCATTCATTATACAGTCACAATACATTACTGTAGACCATTGTAATACAGGGTTATACCAGCAAGTGCCTCCACTCAGAGATTCTCAAATTTGGCGATACATATCGCATGCTGATAGCAAAAAACAAGCGTATGGTGCGAGATCTTTGGTGTTACGTTCCGTAACTTGCGTCTATTTCCAGGTAACCCGGGGCTAAGCTTCGTATGAACCCCACGTAGTTCAAGATCCTCATAGTATTCATATGGACAGACACAATCAAAGCGCGAATGAGATATATATAACAACTTTTAAAACGAAAATCATATGAATTAAGAATACTGACCAGCGATACGGATTTGTTATTTGAAACAGCATGATGACTTGCCGGCATTATTGAAAACTGTTGGGCTCTTCTATCTTGCAGGATTGGAGCGATATGCAGAAGATGGGAAAAATGTACGACCTCTGGCGACTGTAAATCAACCCCAGGACTCCACAGGAAAGCTTCTTTCGGTACTTCACATTCAGATTCGAGAATACGATGGATTCTCAGACGTAGCCTAGTATCTCAGCCTCGCTTTTATTGTAGCTGTTCATGTGGAGACTATGAAGTATCCACACGGCTCCTAATACCTGCTTAATCGAAACTTTATACCCTAGCTCGGGAGCTGTGATGACCGATCAGCTAAAAATATAATTCATCTGATGCAAATGGATGAGCATCGAGGACGTCTGATGAAGTTAACGCCTCAACATGGGTTAAACCTGGTAAATGCAAGAATACCCAGAAAAACTAACCTGTAATGCCCGACATTCTACGGCTTGAATTTCTCACCAAAACAATAGACCTACATATATTTGTCGAATGACATGTATTGAGGGCGAATAACAGTCCACCAGCAGAACCCTACCATGTACAGGTAATAAATTGGGGGATATGCAAGAAGTGGGAAAAATTGACGTCTGGCAAATAAAGAGCAACCACATGAGTCCACAGGAAAGCTTCGGCACCTCACAATCAGATTCGAGAATACGATGGATTCTCAGACGTAGCATTAATATCTCAGTCGCACACTTATTGCAGCTGTTCATGTGAAGACTATAAAGTATCCACACGGCCCCTAGCATCCGCTTACGTGGAATTAGATACGCCAGCTCGGGAGCTGTGATGACAGATCAGCTAAAAATATAACTCATCTGATATAAATGGATGAGCATCGAGGATGTCTGATTAAGTAAACACCTCAACATGGGGTAAACCCGGTAAATGCAAGAATACCCAGAAAAACTAACATGTAATACTCGAAGTCGTACGGCTTAAATTTCCCACCAAAACAAATAAACCTAAATGCATTTGTCGAATGACATGTATATTGGGTGGGCGTCGGGGAATAACAGTCCACCAGCAGAATCCTACCAAATACAGGTAAGAAAATGAAGAAATATGCAAGAGATGGGAAAAACTGACGACGTCTGGCGACTAACCATTTTTTTTGTATTTTTTTTGTATTTTTTGTATTTTTTTTGTATTTTTTTTTGTTTTTGTTTTTTTCTAATTTGGTGCTAATGCTGTTCTCTATTGAGAGAGGCCCATGTGATATTATTTTTAATGTTATCTATATCTTTTTATATATTACATGTGATGAGATGTATTATTACTGCTACTACTGATCTGACTGGGAAGGTACTTTATAGGTCAGTTTTACCTAAAGAGCAACTCCCCTGTCCGGTACTGATTGTTTTTAACCCTTACGATTGGTAATGTAAGTGTGTGGCTCTAATGAATTTTCCATCACAATATTAGGAAACACGCATACACCATGTACACCATGAAAATTTCAATTTTAAAGAAATGCATTTTCATGTGAGAGCTAAACAGATATTATGCCTAACTGCACCAAGGAATCGTTCAATTATCCCACTTTTTATCATGGTTTAAAATAAGGCAAATTCAAAATGATCAGTCATTTCTCCGGATTTTATCAGACACAACGCTTGATCAGGCAGGGTAAGCACTTTGGAGCAGACAAAGCCAAATTTTAATAAAAAATTCGAACATCATTGAAAATAGTCAGAATTTCTTTCAACTTTACGGAGAGAAAACTACATGTAGACAAAACATAAAAGGACAGAGGAGAGAATAATCGATCCTCGAAAGACATTTGATCACAATGTAAACCATAGAAAATTCTTAGACACGCCATTAACGAAAATTTGGGATGGGAGTTGTACGATATCACCGCTGAGACCTTTACTTGCTTAGTTCGCCAATATGGAATTCTAAGGCTTCCATCATTGCGGCTCCTTTTGACCACGGACTTTTAGAAGAACAATATCTCGAGAGTCGTTCAGTTACTTATTACATTAAGGTAATGAAATTGACTGATTATTAACCTCTCTTTTTGAGGATCTACTGAGCCGTCAGTTGTTTATTTACATGCAGCCCCAACATGATATCTAATATTGAATGTTGGTCTGCCAAGCAATATCTCCGTCCCTATAGTTGTCGAACACAGCAGGCAAAATCGGTTATAACAACTCCATATCATATTATCCACGGAAAGCTTGCGAAGTTGGTAAAACTCACCGTTGCTAAAATATTGGACTAAAGACAGCAATTATACCGCCAGACATCAATAATATCGCAACGACTTTTCTCTGCATTCTCTTTTCTCTTCAACCTGTATTGTCCTGGAAGTGGGTCATCGTGCTGATGGAGTATCTTTAAAGAAGATGTAAAGCAGACAGACAAGTCGTTGAGAGACAGAGGGAGAGAAAGAAACAGAGACACCAACAAAAAACACCATTCAAACTCAATGAAAATCTGAAATTAACAAATGGCGGAGTAGGCCAAAAACGGTAGATATTTCATGTAGGTATCCGAGGGAGAGAGAGAGAGCAGTATTAGAGGGGGAGAGTCTGAGAGGAGGGTATCCCTCTCGCAGCGTAGAATTTTGTTCAAAATTGATGGGAAATTGGCGCTGTCTGGGAGCATTTGAGTGGTATAAAATTGTAACGGTTGAACTGAAATGTCTCATTGCAGTGGTGATCACTACAATGATATACAAGATGAAATGATCATTCAATCCGGGTTTACACTATAATTCGAGTTAATCCTTTGAAAATACTATCTTGCCTCGATAGCAGCGGGCGGCTGCATTGACGCGTGGATGACTTCTGGTTCGTTAATCGGATCACTTTGGTATCTCTTTAACGTAGGAGATATATTTAATTGATGATAACTGGATTATTCTCGACTTGCAGTTGCCAAACTCATCAAAAATGTAAGCTTAGTGGTGCTTTCTTGCGATTTTTGGAAAAACTTATCCATATATATATATCATATTAACATGAGTTATCAAACTGTGACTTCGGCTCTATGTTAGATTTTATACCCTTATTTCTAGGATTGCTTTGTGAAAAGTAGTTGAGAATTTGTATATCTCTTGTTTGTGAATAAAGAAATACTGAACAAATTTCTGGGTTCTCAATTGAAAAAAAACAAAAGAAATTTATAGTGAAAAAGTTCTGCACAACCGACGTGTTGATGTTCTTTCGACTTAGAAGGCGATATTGGATTGGATTTCATTCTCAGGGACGGTCGCACGAGATTTGAGCCCTGTTGCTTTGTCATTCACTTCCGGTATGACGTTGAGCTAGGTGGACGTGTGAGAAAAATGTCTCCGGGAAATCGATCTAAAATCATCTAATTGTAAGCCCATCCAGTGTTAATTCACCTCTAATTCGGTGCAATATAGTCATACGAACAATTTTGTGTATTATTTCATGTGAGTTGGTGATATGAACACTCTGAAACGCAAATCTAGGATGGACTCGGAATCAGATGAGACAAACAATGGCAAGATGGCCGCACCTGAAATTTCTCACCTCGAGACACCTGAAAGGCTGGAAAAGCTTGAAGAACTATATCAAGTCAATGATCTGTTTCGCAAAACTGCATTTCAGCTTCAGTGCAGAAATGAAGACTGTCTCTGAGCAGATAACCCGTGTCAAAACAAGGGGTCGCGAGGTGGAGGAAACCTTTCATTCCCACACTGAGGAAATTCAAGAGAAAGACATACCTGAACTACAGCGACAACTTGAACAGGAAAAAAATGAACGCATCAAACTTGACCTATGGGGTCGTAAACGGAACCTTATTGTGAAAGGCATAGCCGGAAATTCGAACGAATCGCCATCTGCCACAAAAGAATTAGTTCCAGATTCATTTGTTGAAAAACTGTCAATTCCACCAGACGACGCCAAATCAATGTTGTTCCAGTCGGTACATCGGCTTCCAGGGGGTCGTCAGGGGGCGAAAAATATCCATGTACGGTTCGTCCAACTAGAAGATAAGATTTAGTGCTGTACCAGATCTACCACCGATCCTAGCACAAAGGCGTTATGAGCTTGTTCAGAAACTCCAGAAGATGTCCAAGGAAGCACAGGCCGCTAATAAAATTGCCTACCATCGTGAACCTCCGTTTGTTGTGCTGACCAAGAAATGAACATTCGACTGCTCGAGTAAGTCCTAAACTGACCAACTATATATTTGGTGACCAGACACGATCAGAACTGAGTTGTTAATCCATGCCTACAGCTCCTGGACACTATATTATATTATATCTAATCTCAATCCGAATCAATCCGCCTTTTGCGCTATTCCTAATGCCGGTTTCGGCCGCAAGGTGGCGCTAGCGCTCGCGGCACTTTGGTCTGTTCCGGTTTAGCTGTCTGCTAATGTAAACATGTGCAGGAGGGAAGGCGGGTATTGTATTTCGCCTCGTTTTGTCAGATTTTCTCACTGATGGAGACGTCCTTGGTAGTTTACGTAAGTATAGTCATCAAGTCTAATTTTTACTCGTTTGTACAAGCATAATAAGAGCCGCTTTGTCAACAAATTGGGCAATCAAAGGTCGTCGTTGTTGTTATAAAACATGGTGGGTGGCCGGCAGTTCAGCCTGATTAAACCACACTGCACTAAAAACAATCAGCAGGGTCCAGTTTGCTTGATCAAGTACTGTGAGAAATAATCGGATTATTAGTTAACCCGACTACCAGGTTACAAGCGTCTAGTTCGTCATCCATAATTCAGCCGTCGTCCATTAGAGAATATCCGCGTCCATAATCCAAAGACCTATTCCATATTCCATATAACAGTATTAGCACCAAATTCAAAAAGACAATCATAGTATACATAAACATAGGCTTGTTTCCTGCAAGAGAGAAGCGGTCAACAGTTTTCAATGATGCCGGCAAGACATCATGATGTTCCAAAAATATCAAATCCGTATCGCTGATCAGTATTCTTAATCCATAATTCGTTGTAAAGTCGTCATCTAAAGAATGATGTATCTCAGCCACGCTTTGATTGTGACTGTTCATATGAGTACCATGAGGATCTTGAAGTACATGGGTTCATACGGCCCCTAGCCCCGGGTTAAGCGGAATTAGACACAAGTTACGAAACGTAGCGCCATGGATCTTGCACGCTACGTTCGTATTTTGCTATCAGCATGCGATATGTATCGCCAAATTTGAGAAACTTTGAGTGGAGGCGCTTGGTGGAATAGCCCTGTTTTATAAGTTTCTGCAACAATGTTTTGTGACGTTGATTAAAATCGTCACATTTAACACAGGATCTAGCAAATGCTACTAAGCGAGATATGTATACGCCATATGCAGGTCCCACTGGAATATTACTGTCCAGAAAGGGATAGTTTACGATGTCGAAATTGTAATCATCTCTTTTGTCATAAAGTCGACGAGAGAGAATGCCCGCTTCATTTTTATAGAGATATAGATCTAAATATGATGTGCCTGTAGGGCTGTCTGTAGTTTCTTTCAAATCCAGTGAAGGTGGATATATATCCTTCACTGCGTCATTTATATAGCGATTATCCACAGCGAGAAGATCGTCTATATAGCGTTTGGTGAATGAGAAGGAACGGGCTTTGAATGGATCGGTTTTTGAAAGCGCCTGCATATAGTCATATTCATAAGAGAACAGATACAGGTCAGCCAACAGGGGTGCACAATTAGTACCCTTTGGAATACCTATATGCTGCTGATATATTGTGTTGCCAAATTTCACATAAATATTTTTAATGAGAAATTCAAGCAACTCTATAAACAAAGAAACATCCCATGAATGATATCTCTTGTATGTAGTAGAGCTGAAGAATGCTTTATGGCTTCCGACATTAATATATCTACGATATACAAGTAGCTGTTAATGTAGCGGTATGATTATAATGTGATGAACAAGAACCCAACCCGGCTGCTGGTAGTGTTTCATAATTTTATTGTGAAAAGACAAACTGAACAGGAAATTAATGTGCTATATGTCTTCTAACTTCTCATAAATACCGAGGAAGTAGTTTTTGCACTAATAGCTACTTATTTTTAATTTTTTAATTATCTAATTATTATACCATGTATTTCTTCTGCAAAATGCATTGAAACAAATGTATATATAACATTTGCAATTTATCAAGACAATAAATCATCTCAATATGATTAAAGCCGATTGAAGCCAGGAGAACCGCGACAATATTATCAGTGATAATGCCTCCACAATCGTACGGTACAGTAATCCTTTATCCCTGAGTCGATGACACGCAAGACTCTAGTATAACTAAACAAATGTTTTATAACAACAACAACGACGGCCTTTGATTGCCCAATTTGTTGACAAAGCGGTTTTTATTATGCTTGTACAAACGAGTAAAAATTAGACTTGATGACTATACTTACGTAAACTACCAAGGACGTCTCCATCAGTGAGAAAATCTGACGAAACGAGGCGAAATACAATACCCGCCTTCCCTCCTGCACATGTTTACAGTAGCAGACAGCTAAACCGGAACAGACCAAAGTGTCATGAGCGCTAGCGCCACCTGCGGCCGAAAGCCGAAGCATTGGGAATAGCGCAAAGAGCGGATGACTCGACACTGCAATTTCAGATATTCTATAAATCAAAACTATCCATAGTAGCATGTCAATTTATCTTTACGAATCTATTCAGTGCTACTATTTAACCTATTTATGCTCATCCTTATCGCGCGTATTTTTTCAGCCAAAGCATTATTTTAATATTATATTGTTTTACATATCTACTATATTCTTATATGCAACATTTTCTAGTTATCAACATGTTCGCTCTATGGACGTCCCAACATGTGGGACACCTGATCCCGTACAGTCATGACTTAGCCCATGTCTAGTAAGTCCGGTAAACAGTTCGAGTTAGGCTGAACTGGTCGTTTAATGGATTAGTGGTCTTGCATGACGGACATAGCAAGCAATTTAGCGGGCATGTTGGGAAAATGCGAGGCTATTAGTATGTCCAAGAATCGAAATGTACAACTTCCAAGCAAAGACTGATAAGCCATTCTTATATGCAGGCATGCTAACGTTATGCGATACCCTGGCAATGATTTGGTGTAAGACTCACGAAATATAATTGACAAAGGATCTGCAAGTTGTATTGTCAGTCTTATGTCAGGATATTACCTTGCTCAATGGGAGGTCTTACACCAAAGCCTTGCCGATACCCTTTTTCTTTTTCTACATTCATACATTCCCCCCCCCCTCTCCCCTACACTCTTCTTGTATAATGTCTTCAACCTTTAATACGTCGGGAAAAGGGCGGGGAGACAATTCTCTTTTCAAGATATAACCGAAATTATCTCGACTTCAAGAGTGGGTGTGCAGCATGTTAATTATTATATTATATCTTTGTTATATGGCTGAAATACTGGTGTACGCGACGTGAACCCTAATGCACTCACTCACCAAAAGCAATTGCTTCATGATTTCAAACTGTGACATCCAATCTGTATAGTGTAATTCACTTAGTTGCTCTACAAACAATAATCGCTTAATTATTCATAACTCCCGGAGACGAAAGTCTCACTAGGTCATCTCAAATATGATTTTAGCCAGAGTCTTGGTACTCAATTTACCTAAAACAGACTATGTCTGTCCTACGGATACACCACTAAACACCACGATCGACCATCCTCTTCACTCCTACTTCTGCATCAATATCACTTACCCAGATTGTTTTGCTCTAACCTCGTTAACATACTCTATCAATTTATTTAGCTATGGATAATATAAACAGTGGTGGTTCCACAGTCCACGTCGACCTATCACAAATGCCATTCCACAATGAAGAAGTTATCGATATTGACACTACTCCAAACACCGATCATAATAATGACAAGTATTTTGAAGGCTTCCAAAACTTGTATTTTAATCCCATGGAGTTAAATGACTTCGACGCTTCAACGTATCTTACTGACGACTGCTCTCATGAAATTTCTCATTGGGAAAACTTAAGTATTCAACAGTCAAATTACTACGTCGAGGACACTTTCATCTCTCACATTGAAACAAATTCTATTTCGGATGCTAAGTCCATGTCAGTTATCCATTTTATTGCCAGGAGTCTCAATAAACATTTCTCTGAAATAATAGGTTTAACTCAAAATTTGAAGTTTAGATTCTCTGTAATCGGTATATCAGAAAGTTGGCTGGACTCTACAACTGAAAAACTCTGTGATATACCAGGATATCAACCTCTCACCTCTTCCAGAAATATCCGAAAGGGTGGGGGACTGGTCATGTATGTTAGTGAGGAATTTCCGGATTGTTCCGTTCGTGAAGATTTATCTTATCTGGAAGATGACGGGGAATACGAATCCTTGTTTGTTGAAATAAAGGACGACAATAGATCATTTATTATTGGTATTATATATCGTCCGCCCGGCAAAAATGTTGATCTGTTCAATGCCAGCTTTGGACCTGTGTTGGATGTTACTAAACCAGAAAAAAGGAACTGTATAATCATGGGTGATTTTAACATTGACCTA
>JAVTVY010048228.1:0-22872 GCA_036873755.1 Hanleya hanleyi | reverse complement strand
GCTTGAGGGATCTCCACATGATCTGTGATGTCATTGGTGACGTCATCAGTAGGAGCAGTAGACAAAGTAGGCATTTTGAGGATGCGAAGGAAGGTTTTTGGGGTAGAGATGGACCATCCGTGGTCTAAATGGACCGTGTGGGGTGTCCCTCTGCATCTACATGCAGAGAGTTACAAGATGACACCCCACACGGCCCATTTAAACCACAGATGGTCTATCTCTACCCCAAAAACCTTCCTCCGCATCCTCAAAATGCCTACTTTGTCTACCGGTACTACTCCTACTGATGTCACCAATGACATCACAGATCATGTGGAGATCCCTCAAGCCGTGGTCTACATACCGAGGGCTTCACTTTGACACCTCACCCGACGCATTCGAACCAAGAATGGCCCCTCAATCGCTCAAGCACGCCCTCACGCACCCCAAAACGCCAGCTTTCGCTACTACTGCTACTTTTGTATGTATGGTCCCTGTGTGACGTCATACCCAACAAATAGTGATATTATCTTGTAAATATTCGATGCAGCAATCAATGCTGAATAATATGCGGCCAACATTATAAAGATTGGATAATAATTATGGAAGATAAGACTATTCTTGTAACCCTACCCCCTATTGTCACAAAAATTGTACTTATTAACACAAGAGTAATTTCGAAGTGATTAAAAGGGTAGTGAGTCCCAGTTTATCGACTGTTAACAAATTGTTTCTTATTTGACATGTCCTAAAGCACATAAAAAACATAGTTTCGGTCTGTAGTGGGGGGGGGGGTGCAAGGTGAGCCCTAGTAGCTCACGGACTACAGTAAGAAGTTGCACATTCATACCAATATTTCTTGATAATAACGTCGAAAACAGGTTAATATCCATGCAAACGAGTTCAGATGAACAGTTGTCTCAACTGTAATGCATTTCAAACCCAAACTATTTGCGCACATTTCGATTACATGTTTAAAATAATGTTGAATAACAAAAAATCATACAGATCGGCTAAAAAAAGGCGGCCATTTTAAAATTCAAAATGGAGGCCCTAAATGTTAATGCAAAAACTGGCACCCATTTTTTTCTTAATCAGTGATGTTTCTAGGTGTGCTTAAACATTGGTGCCAAGAATCTACCCAAAATTTAGCTTTGTTTACATAAGCCCACAGACTATTGTGCTATTACGGAAAATACGAATTATTTCTGATATTCGTATACAATTCCATTGGTAAAGTTAAAGTAATTATGGGGGAAATAATTAACTGAAAAATGGTATGGGGTATAAAATATTTGCCCGAAATAATTTTCTTCGACCATTCTTGGTAAAAATAAGATTGACAGCTTTTACTACGAGACTCTCATCCAATCAAATTACTGTATTTCGCGTAGTAGTTTAGACTCCGCCTACTTTGTCAAAAATCTATATAAGTAGCAGATTGGCGCATTCTAGCTTCGTAATGGCCTCGGAGTCGGACAAAAAGTTCTACCTTGCCCTCACAAAAACATTTAAGTTAGCACACCGCAATAGACGCCAAAGTAAAATAATGGATGTTAGTATTCAACATATATAAATAGCAAGATTTTCAGCTGATTTAGCGCTGCAAGAAGAGCTGTACACAATCTAGAAAATCCTGCTCTGCTTAACATGGCGAATCCCCTTTGCTGAGCTTAACCTGGGAATCCCATTTGCTGTGCTTAACCTGGGAAATCCCATTTGCTGTGCGGAGCCAGGTTATTTCAATGCACTCTGCTGAGAGCAGCTGCGAGCCATACAGCGACCCTTGAGCTGAACTGCTGAGGCTAACTTCGCTGAGCAACAGCCATAAACAGTGAACAACCCTGAGAAACTACGTTTTGGTCACTTTTGGCACAGAAACTAATAAATTCTAAAAACAGCTGGTGCAGCAATCTATATATGTAGTGAATTTATGCAAATAGCAGAGACTATAACTGGTATATAGAAGTTGTATATACGTGGAATAAACTGTTTATTGTTATCTGTTGAACTTTATACCAGAGTTGACGTTGATCATTGCATGTTCAGCTATAGTCTATTGCAAAGTTGCAGAGAGCGATAATTGCTATTTCGCATATAAACTATCAATGATAAAGCACTGACAGCGAAATAAGCTGAACAATTCATGGAGTAATAAATCAGCCTAGTAGATGACCTAACGACTATATGACAGTACCAGAACCGGTGACAAGACGAATAACGTACCCCATTGGTAGCGACACCTCCGAAGAAGATATATGAAGATTTATAAGAAGATTTGGTTGTAAATTGGAAAGAAGAAAACTCCATACAGAGAATAAAGAAGAAAACACCAGATGAAGAACTACTGACAGAGTCAAATACAATCAAAATCAATATATGAATTATTCTCGCTCGAGTCTCGCATAAGTAAATACGAACTAGTACAAATTGTATCACCCCGAGTGGTACTGGTGGCAGCATACCTAGACATTTGAGTTTACGAGATATAGTAGTACTAGTTGAGAGACATAGAAGAAATTTCCGCTACAATCGGTGACGAGCGGTGGGATTAGTATTGTTCCTACAGTACTTGTTGTCACAAGAAATTAACTGTCATTAAAACTGGCTGAACTTTTGACATATTGATTAAAGGGAGGGAGGGAGGGAATTTGGCTTAATGTCACACTCAAGTTTGTTTCACTCATATGGTGACAGTCAGTTTGGTTGGTGGAGGAAGCCGGAGTACCCGGAGAGAACCACCGCCCTTCGGCAAGTAACTGACAAACTTTCACACATGGACTAGCTGGGCTCGAACCCGTGCCGGTTCAGTGGTGTGAGGCTAGCGGTCACCAGCGAAGCGCCTTAGACCACTCGGCCACCGAGGGCCCTCATATTGATTAAAAATGGATCAAGATCCCGACATGTCCATCCAATCGGAAGATCCTGAAGTGTCATTCCATCCATCACATCAGCAGCAGATGGAAGAAGGCGATGAAAGCCCTCCGGCTCCGAGACCATTTCCACGTGAGTTTGGGCTAGGCGACGGAACTCACGTACAAGGCACCAATCGTCGCAACATCAAACCGAAAGTATATAATGGTGACACATCTTGGAAAGAATATTTACAGGTCTTCCAAGCCATATCCCGCATAAATAGATGGAACAGTCAGGAGAAGGTTGATTTCCTATTCACACACCTGCATGGTCCTGCAAGGCAGCTGGCATGTACCTTGAGCATTACCGATCAACAGGATTTCGACAGTCTGGTGAAGATCCTGGGGACCAGATTTGGGGAGCGAGATCAAGCTGAGTTGTACCTAGCTGAACTGAGGGGACGTCGGCGCAAGAGCAAAGAGAGTTTACGTGAGATGGGACAGGCAGTAAGGAAGTTGGCGACTCTCGCATATCCTGGCATGGATTCTCTTCATCTGGAGCGGTTGGCAAAGACGTACTCCATCGATGCTATAGAAGACTCGGATATGAGGATGCAGATATACCAGAGCAAGCCGAATAATCTTCAGGAGGCAGTTACTCTCGCTCTGGAAATTGAGGGTTACAGACAGGTAGAAGCACAGCGTAACCATGGCAACACTGGTAATCCACGGAAATTCGTTCGGGGAGTAGACGTCACACCTGACAACAAAGCACTGATGACCAGATTGGCAACTCTGGAAGAAAAGATGAAAAACATGTCAGAACACAAGAATCAAACAAGCGAGCAAGTTGAGAGGTTTAAAGGTGGTTATTCCAACATCGAATGTTATGGGTGTCGAAAACGGGGACACACGATCCGCAATTGTCCAGAGAATGCGGGTCGAAATTATCAGCCACAACGAAATTCGGAAAACGCAAGACAACCGGCCCAAAGGGGCAAGGATCGGTTGTAGGTCCAAAGGAGCCCCATGAAATAGATGAAGACGTGGCAAACAGCCATTCGTCAGAAATAACGTGTTTCACCTATAAAAACCGTCAGCAACAACATGGACAGGATAACAAAGCTGTACGAAAGGTAGGGTTAGAACCACCAGGAAGCGGACTCTATGTTCCAGGTCGAATCGGGATTACGAACATTTCATTTCTTATTGATACAGGGGCTTGTGTTACCATTTTATCACATCATGTCTATAAGAGCATAGCGCTTGAAAATCGACCTGAAATGCAGACAACATCCATGGAGTTGATGACAGCTAATCAGAAACCGCTGGGAATCCACGGAATCTGCCAAATGGACATTGGAATTCTTCCATACCCAACAACTAGCCAAATCATAATAGCTGACATCCAACCAGATGGAATCCTGGGGATGGACTTTCTAATGAAGAATGACTGTGAGATTCATCTAAATAGAAACTGTTTGACATGTAACGGTCAACAAATTCTATGTCATGGGCAAGAAGACCAGTTTTGCTGTCGTCTTGTAGTTTCGGAGACGACCGTCATTCCTCCAGGACAACAAATGATTGTTGTTAGTCGACCTGAAGTGGGATGCAGCATCTTGGGTAAATGGGCCATATGCGAACCTTTAGGGGGAGAGCCGAAACACGATGTGCTGATAGGGAGAACTTTAGTAGATACAGAACGCGAGTCCTGTCCATTGAGAGTCATGAATATGGGTGCGACATCGCATGTTCTTTATAAAGGGACAATGGCTGCTATGCTTAGTCCTGTGTTGGATACAACAGTAGTTTTTGATGAAACTGAAGAGGTCCTTGAAGCCGGTAAAAAGGAAAAAGTTTCAACAAATATCTGTAGTGTAAGTCCAATGGAAAACGAAGTAACATTACCTGAGCATTTGGAGTCGCTGTACACAAGAAGTACCAAGGGTATGGATCCAGCCAGCCAATGCCGGGTAAAGTCGTTGCTTATGGAATATTCAGATATATTCGCAAAGTCTGATGCAGACCTGGGGAGAGCAAAAGGAGTAAAACATTCGATAAATACTGGGAATACGCCACCTTTGAGACAGCCAGCAAGAAGACTACCGATGCACAAACAAGAAGAAGCCGACGCACAGATTCAAGACATGTTACAGCGAGGAATAATAGAGCGATCAACTAGTCCTTGGGCATCTCCCATCGTCCTCGTTACTAAGAAGGATGGTACTACACGATTTTGTGTGGACTATCGCCGCCTGAACAGTGTTAGTATAAAAGACGCATATCCGTTACCCCGCATCGACGATTCCATCGATTCACTTCACGGCGCCAAATGGTTCTCTACTTTAGATCTCACAAGTGGTTATTGGCAGGTCGAATTAGATGAAGATGCCAAGGAGAAGACCGCGTTCATTACGAGGAGTGGCCTGTATCATTTTAATGTCATGGCCTTTGGTTTGACCAACGCACCTTCCACATTTGAGCGGCTCATGGAGATGACCTTAGCGGGATATCAATGGGACTTCTGTCTGATCTACCTTGATGACGTGATCGTTGCAGCAAAATCATTCGACGGGGCGATCATAAATCTGAGAAAAGTTTTTGAACGAATGCGAAGAGCAGGGTTGAAATTAAAACCTAAGAAATGTCATCTTTTCCAGGAACAAGTAAAGTACTTGGGCCACATCATATCTGCCGACGGAGTAGCTACAGATCCGGAGAAGATTGAAGCTATAAAGAATTGGCCAGTTCCAACCACGGTGACAGATGTAAGAAGTTTCCTCGGGTTAGCAAGTTACTACCGACGCTTCATCACCGGTTTCGCAGGAATAGCAAGACCATTACATCACCTAACAGAGAACGACAAAGAGTTCAAGTGGACAGAGGAGTGTGAAACGGCTTTCCGTCAACTACAACAGAACCTTATGAACAGTCCTATCCTGGCATATCCAAGTTCGCACGGTGACTTCCTACTGGACACAGATGCAAGTGCTTACGGGATAGGAGCAGTATTGTCACAAATGCAAGGGGGACAGGAAAAGGTTATTGCATACGCAAGCCGTGCACTAAGCAAGGCAGAGAGAAATTACTGCGTGACACGAAGGGAGTTACTAGCTGTTGTAACTTACGTAAAGTACTTTCGACATTATCTCTATGGTCGTCATTTCACTGTTCGTACTGATCACAATGCACTAAGATGGTTACTCAATTTCAAGGAACCAGAAGGTCAGATGGCACGCTGGTTAGGTGTACTCAGCACGTACGACTTCGACATTGTTCACCGACCAGGCAAACAGCATGGTAATGCGGACGCATTATCACGAATTCCGTGCAAGTGGTGTGAAAAAGTGGGCTACGCTGAAACCACAAGTATCAATCAGATCTTACCAGATGAGACAAGAACGAAGAAGACGGATGCTTGTGTTCAGACAGATCATTCTGGACCGATCAATACCACCATCACCAAGGTCAAGTGGCTACCTAAATCCTGGGGGTATCCTGAAAGAAGATACCGCAAGAAATTCAAGAAAACTAACAAACAAGTACCTCGGGTTTCCGTGGTAACCAGACAACAAAAGTCAAAATCAAAAATCCAAAAACAACAAGCAACTTTACCAGAACTAAACCAACTAAATAATGATGACCAATGGTCTCCTGCAAAACTCGCTGAAGCCCAGTCTAATGATCCACATCTGCAATGGATATATAGAGCAAAACTACAAACACAACACGACCCGATTGGTCACAAGTTTCTTCACAAAATCACGCAACAAAATATTACTGCTCCAGATGGCATCGCTTAGAATTACGAGATAATGTTCTCTACAAGAAATGGGAATCAGAAGATGGTAAAGTCTTTCATTGGCAGATGTTATTACCTCGGGATTACAGGAAAGAAGTATTTCGCCAGTTACATGCTGCGAAGACTGCTGGACATATGGGAGTATCCAAGACGGTACCAAAAATTCAGCAGAGGTTCTATTGGCATGGGATGTTTCAAGACGTGAAGTTATGGTGCAAGCAGTGCGACATCTGCAGTTCACGCAAATCACCCCATCAACACAGACAAGCCGCCCTTCGACAGTATGATGTAGGAGCACCGCAGGAGCGAATTTCTCTGGATGTCCTCGGACCTCTACCTAAAACAAATAAAGGCAATCAGTACATATTAGTAGTTCAGGACTACTTCACTAGATGGGTAGAAGCTTATGCAATGCGAAATCAGGAAGCTGAAACGGTTGCTACAAAATTAGTCAAAGAGTATATTTGCAGATTTGGCGTACCTCGTGAAATTCACTCTGATCAAGGGTCCAATTTCCAATCCTTGGTCTTTGGGGAGGTCTGTCGTCTATTGGGAATGGAAAAGACGCGCACTACGCCATATCATCCACAGTCCAATGGAATGGTAGAAAGATTCAATCGCACGTTGGAAGACCGATTAGCCATGATGGTTCAGAAAAATCAAAAGAATTGGGATGAGCAGTTACCGTTCGCACTGATGGCTTACAGATCGTCTGTCCACGACGTTAGTCAACAGAGTCCAAACATGATGATGTTGGGAAGAGAAATTCAATTGCCACTCGATTTATTAACCAGGCAACATGAAGAGATGCCTGCGATAGAGAGTACTGAATATGCAGCAGAGTTACGCGAACGTCTGGAAGTAGCACACGAGTCAGCAAGGAAAAATCAAGAAAAACATAGGGCACGTGAAAAGCGGAATTATGACAAATGTCGTAATGGGAATCCATTCAACATAGGAGATCCTGTATGGTTATACGATAGCTCGCGTAAGAAGAAGTTATCACCAAAACTAATCTGTCACTGGGACGGACCATATCAAGTAATTAGCAAGCTTGATGACGTCATATATCGTGTACAACGTTCACCTCAGTCGAAGCCAAAAATGGTTCACTTTGATCGTCTAAAACCGTACGAAGGAGTCAATTATACTCCATGGCGGATCAATGTAACTTCTCCTGAGCTGTCGCTACCAATCGAGGACAATGCTTGATTGACTGACGAAACTGAACAGCAGACAATTGACTAGTAACTTTATTGGGAATGGAACAAGAGATCAACAAATGAACACAATAATTAAAGAATAAATTGAAAGGAACTAAATCAGTTAATACATTCTATTTACAGGAAACAACAATGAAAGAAGACAAAATTAAGCGACATTACTGTCAATGTGGCAGGTATTATAGCCTGAAATCCAGCTTGGATCGACACCAGAAAAAGTGTGCCTGTGTATGTCTGTATTGTTTTAAAGAGTTTGCCACGAGGGACATAATGAAAAATCATTTGGAGACCTGTCCAGAAACACCTTGGGAGCAGAGGAGGATGCACGGGAGGGAAAGAAAAGAAAAGAAAAGAAAAATCAAGAGGAAAGCGACTCCATCAGTACCATTGAGTGCATCAAAGCCGTCACCAGGGACACCACTATTGGACGAGAAGGATGGCAAATTCAAGATCCCCATCAACAAGCCATTCACTGCACCTTCTTCCTTTACTCCTCCCGTGACATCAGCCTCTTCATCCTCAACTTTACCATCCATTATATGTACTTCATCCACCATTAGTTCATCTGCCTCATCCACCATTTCTGCTCTGCCAACAACTCCTAATCATCCGTCTTCAGTCATCATTTTGGACTCACCCATCAAAACCGATCTACAATGTAGTCCATTCAGCTTCCGGCCATTCCTCGCCTCACCGAAATCTTTATCGGAAGGGTTCGACATCCTGGAGGAGCTCCTGGACTCTTCATCTGTCACCTTCCAGGACGCCTTCCCATCATCGTCATCTTCATCTTCATCTCTAACCCCTGCCAGCTGTCTACCCTCCAGATTACCAACACCACCTGCATCTAAACCTGAAACCATTTCTTCATCTGATGTGTCTGTGTCCGTGTCGACTGTTGTGTCATCGTTCCAATCTACAGAATCATCTACTTTGTCCACTGCTGTCCTCGAGTCCAACACTGTCTCAACTTTTGTTCTGTCAACCACATCAATTTGTCATCCAGGATCTGTCGAATTTATCAATGCCCAATCCACCATTCCAGCGACCACCAAAGGCACAGCATCCATAATTCTTCCTTCAACATATCATCCTTCAACTTTAAACGCTGTCCGCAAGTCAAAATTCTCAATTAATTATACCACCGATCCATCCTTCTGGAAACCACCACCAGCAATTTGCGAAGATTACCATCCTATTCCGAACAGCATTCCTGTGATTACAACTCCTAGAAGAGAAGACAACGACAGGTCAAGTCACCATCACACCCTCATCACTAGGAAGTTCTTGGACGGTCGGACGGAGAGGGAAGAGATGATTCATGTGGATGATATCCAGGATTGTGTTCTATGCAAGGTCCGGCGGTTCAAGGACACCTATTAATTTCGGCCAACTCTGTACATCTGTCAAAACAAAATTCAAAATTCAAAAAAAAATCAAGACAGCAAATAAACCATACTTCACATAAATGCATAGCGTAATACATATATGTTTATAATTAAGAAAAGAATTATTTCTAGTTACATTTGAGCAAGTTAAAAGAGCTAACATTTAAGCATAAGATTAGCTTATGCATTAAGCCTATACATATATGTTTGATAAAGAAAATATTTATTGTGATAATTCAGCGACGTTAAACATTAATTCTCTCTCTCTCTCTCCATTTTGGAATATCTTGAAATTATAATAAGTTATATGACTAAGCAATGAGAAGAATCTGATCAATATTTTAAATTAATGAAATTCAAAAGAAATTAACTTAATAAATTATCTCACAATGAACTCTGATGAACAATGAACACTGATATCAAGAACTGTGATCAGCATTGAACAATTAACTTACCTTGATGAACTTTTTAAAATCATATTTCTTACTTGGTCATGAAGTGTCGAAAAGTTACTCGAAATCAGATAATCTTCTTTGTGCGACACTTCATTATGATGAACTTTATTTGTATCATCGGAGTATTTGATGATTGGTTCTTCTAACCTGTGTGTTATAAAAATAGTATTGTGAATACCAGTTTAGGGTAGGGAATATAAATGAAGCACCAGTATTATTAATGTGAATGGTGGCCAAAGGGTATGAAAATAGCCTTTTTGGAGCTAGGAGATTGACTACTGGTCCAGTGGGGTCGAGTGAGGTATCAAAGTGAAGCTTAGGTGAGGGGGCATCTAATGGGCTGGGTGTGGGGTTGAACTATCGGCATTCTGCGCATGCGCGGCGGCCGAAGGGTATAAAAATAGCCTTTTTGGAGCTAGGGGCTTGACTACTGGTCCAGTGGGGTCGAGTGAGGTATCAAAGTGAAGCTTACGTGAAGGGGCATCTGATGGGCTGGGTGTGGGGTTGAATTAGGGTGATTCTGCGCATGCGCGGCGGCCAAAGGGTATGAAAATAGCCTTTTTGGAGCTAGGGGCTTGACTACTGGTCCAGTGGGGTCGAGTGAGGTATCAAATTGAAGCCTATGTGAGGGGGCATCTGATGGACTGGGTGTGGGGTTGAATTAGGGTCATTCTGCGCATGCGCGGTGACCCAAGGGTATGGAAATAGCCTTTTTGGAGCTAGGGGATTGACTACTGGTCCAGTGGGTCGAGTGAGGTATCAATGTGAAGCATTCATGAAGGGGCATCGGTTGGGCTGGGGTGGGGTTGAACTATACCGTTTAGGTGTATTGATGATAATAAAATTTAAAGATCACATGTCCAACACATACTCACATAATGAAAGCAAGAATCGAACTTGCGTCCCCTCGAGATGAAGGATACCCGTCCAGGTTTCATTTTTTTGAGGTGTACTGAAATGCTCTCTCTAATTTATGCCACGGTATCTATTTTTACAGCTGTCAACTGTTATGGTTTGGTCACAATGTTGCCATTTCTTCTATATTTAGCGTCCACAAAAAGAAGAGTATATTACAGCAATTATGTTCAAGAAAACACCCCGCTAGAAAATTGTCTTCAAATTGTCTGTTGTTGTGGGAGTATAAAAAAAATCCTGGTCAACAGGGGCGCGTATATTTCGTGCGACGCTATGTTGCCAATGCATTGAAATTTGAATAGGTTGTCTGCATGGGTTTCAACGCAAGTATAGTACTAAAGTCTAGCTTACCTGATAAAAGAGTTTAGTCCAGATGATCTGGGGCTGTTTTTTTTCCTAGGTGGGTATAACACACCATGAAGCCTTCATCACCATGCATTCGTATGCTAAAAAAATATGCGTATTACCACCAATCTCATTTCCATATATATTTTTTCGAAATTCACAGATATTTCCATCGGTAAATCCGGTGTTCAGTATACTACGTGGATGAAATGAACGCACATACAGGCTCCCTGGTTTGGTGTCCACATCCCAGCGGTTTTCTGTTTCTTGGCTTGTCACGCATTTTTTCGAAATTCACAGATATTTCCTTCGGTATAAAATCCGGCGCACACGAGAGATATCAGCTGAGCTAACGGCCTCAATTGCCTGTCAGCTCTGTTGTTGTTTCAGCGCACACGGTGAGCAAAAGTTTCAAGAAATTGATTTCAGTTCCCGCATAACGTCTTCTTCAAGTCCATTTTGAAGAGTCGAGCGTATGAATCGAGTCAAAATAACATGCCATTCATTGGCCTGTCCGGTAAAACTGCTGAGCTGTTGGCTTGCGTTCGCCGCACACGCTGCTCGCGAGGCGAAATTATCAAACAAGTTTGATATTTTTCCCCCGGCCTCGCGGTTCAGCCAATGAACTATAAGAAAAACATATGTGTGTGCATATTAATAAACCACGTTGGCTGTATAGGTTGTAGAAAATGGGCGCCTAAAAATGAACACATTTCATTACACTGTAGCGAATTGTTGCCAGTGCACGTGTGAGTCAGTGCGTTTTCATATCCACCTCAAATTGACACGGAGAATTTCGTTACCATTGCCAGTAAATTGTAAGTTTATTGCGGAAAGAATTGATATTCCATAAATTCCTGCGGGAAATAGGAAGTACACATATATAAAGAATATTGTCTTGACGTAAAAGTTTGGACATTTCATATTTACGGAGATATGGATTTTTATAACTGAGCCGGTTTTTCGTGTAAAACCATCGCAGCGAAAAGGGAAACGGCTGTCATCTTCGTTTTGCTATGTCACAAAAAAGTGCCCGAATTACTTATTCCTAAATGATTTCATGACGAATCCAACTAAGGTTAGCAAGCATACATATTTTACGATATTGTGAATAACTGTGAGCACATAAGACGTTCTGGTTGCTGAGATCTGAATTTTTGAAATTTGGCAATTTTCTGACTTCGAGCTTCGAATACCCACGGCCATATTTGTTGGAAGCCGGTTTTTCGTTTGTCATGATGGAAAATCATTAATTAATCATATTTTGAGATATATTTCTCAAGACAACCTTGTATTCATTGAAAATATAAATCGGCGAGTAGTAGACGAAGGGAAAATTGGAAAGTACTGACCATGCCCCAGAATACTTCATATGCATATCACGACCTTAAGGCCTATGTAAGATGTAATCTACTTCACAGTTTAGTAGTATAAAAAGCGCAAGTCCCATTGACCTTGCCCCTTCCAAAGAAATAAAATCGGCTCTATTTTACAGGAGTATATACGCAGGTGACGTGGGTTGTGACGTCACTTCCGGGTTTTCACTAAACACTACCTTCAAACATAGAAGAGTTCCAATTTTTTCCCTTAGACGTCCGTATGTTCATCCTCCAAACCCACAAGAGTTCCAATGTTCAACCGCCGGGGTGTTTTCCCGCCCCAGCGCCCCGCAGCGCGCGCGTCATCCCGCGTCATCCCCGGCAGTGCGCGCGCGGACGCGGGTCAAAAGGTCAAAGGGTCACCTCCAGGTCAGACGGTCCAATGTCCAATGAGACAATGTTGCGGCATCGCTATAGTCAGAGCTTGAGCACAAAAAAAGGGGGATTCTAGATGAACCTGGGAAAGATGGGCAGTTCCATTTGGACCAATCAGCGGTCGAGAAAAAGAGCCAATCAGCGGTCGAGAAAAAGAACCAATAAGCGGTCGAACAATCAGCCAATCGAATTGGGGTATTCACGGTGTGCTTTCGCTGACGTCCGCGCCTACATCTGGGTTCTTGTACACCCGGATAATGTTTTTCTGGACATGGATGGGTTACCTTTGGCTCCATTCTAGGCCACTGATTGGCTAATGCGGTGTTCAAAGCCACTTTCATGCATTATGCTCATAGAACTTATAGTCATAATCTATACGTGTTGGACGAGTCTCTTCACTCACCGTATACACGTACCTCAATGAAATGCCCGATCCAAACCTAGACCAAAGACACGTACTTGGTCTGTAGGCTGATTTCATTGGCTCTCTATTTTTACTATAGTGCTCTTGCATTCTAACCTTGATGGGTTACCTAGAACTTATAGTCATCAACATAATCTATACGTGTTGGACGAGCCTCTTCACTCGCCGTATACACGTACCTCAATGAAATGCCCGCTCCAAACCTAGACCAAAGACACGTACTTGGTCTGTAGGCTGATTTCATTGGCTCTCTATTTTTTACTATAGTGCTCTTGCATTCTAACTTTGATGGGTTACCTAGAACTTATAGTCATCAACATAATCTATACGTGTTGGACGAGTCTCTTCACTCACCGTATACACGTACCTCAATGAAATGCCCGTTCCAAACCTAGACCAAAGACACGTACTTGGTCTGTAGGCTGATTTCATTGGCTCTCTATTTTTACTATAGTGCTCTTGCATTCTAACCTTGATGGGTTACCTAGAACTTATAGTCATCAACATAATCTATACGTGTTGGACGAGTCTCTTCACTCACCGTATACACGTACCTCAATGAAATGCCTGCTCCAAACCTAGACCAAAAACACGTACTTGGTCTGTAGGCTGATTTCATTGGCTCTCTATTTTTACTATAGTGCTCTTGCATTCTAACATTGATGGGTTACATTTTGGCCCCATCCTACACCACTGATTTCAGTTTCACTGAATCTCCACATTGGGCATTGATGCATTATGAATAAAACACACAAGACAGGGGTTTTTGGTGAGATCTCATTTTTTTTTTATTCATTGAACAACAACAACGTGAGAACAACCACGTGAAAACTCAAGCCCAGAACAAGGGGCTTGTAATTAACTGAAGCCCAGAACAAGGGGCTTGTAATTAACTGAAGCCCAGAACAAGGGGCTTGTACATTGAAGCCCAGAACAAGGGGCTTGTACATTGAAGCCCAGAACAAGGGGCTTGTCATTAACTTAAGCCCAGAACGGAGCTTGTACATTGAAATGATGGGCGGCCCAGTCATAGACGAGTACATCGCGGTCCTCGGCCTGGGGTACTCGTCAAACATCTGTACGATAGTAGATAAGGGTCTTCCCCGGCATCGATGGTACAGGTAAAACAAGCAATATTGTCCGCACACGCCACTGGTCAGGCTTTGCAACGTTTGACTGTTCCAACACCACGTCTCTGTGCCTTGATCCATGAAGTCTGTTAAATCGGGATGGAAGGGTGGCAGACCGTACGGGTCAAAGTATTCCCCCTGCTGTTCTGTCAAGTACACGGCCACCCAGTGTTCACCGGGTCGATCCATCGGGTCCGTGTTGAGAACGTAAGCAGCCGGATACACACGGTCTAATGGGAACACATCTCGGGCGAACACCCCTTGAAAGACCCTACGTGTTCCTGGGTCATTCTCCAGCACGGTGGTTATCTGGTCTGTATCCATGTTAGGTGGAGAAGTCACACAGGACGTTGCGCGCCTTGTCCACTTGAATGATGTTGTCAAACTCGGCGTAGCAGATCACATTGACGGTGGTCGCCAGGGCTCGAGCAAAGTGGATTTCCAACCGTAAATTGCCTTGCTTGGTCAGGGCCAGCTGATGGTCGTTCTCTAAGGTGGGGTCAGATCGAAACAGAACAACGTGTATCCGTTCCCGTAGTCCTCCCGACTGATCATATTCCCTTCGTCCTGGTTTATTTGACCGGTGGCTGTAAACAGGCTCTGATAGGCTCGAATGAAATTCCTCCGCCCAAAGTTCGGTGTTAAGGCCGTGGCTGGCACCTGTTGTCCATCCACATGTAGGGCCACAAAATTGATGCCGAAATGTTTAAAGTCAAACGGATTCTCTGGGTAGGCTCCGCTGAAACTGGTATTTTCCACACAGGCCAGGATCAATCGCTTGGGTAGTTCCCCCAGGAACAGGTTTTCTTTGTTGGCGCTCATATTTCCAGCAGAAACAGAGAACACTTTGGTTTGCACACGTCGGATAGGGTACTGGGCTGGTTTTGTTTCCAAGGCTTTCATGTGTCTCAATTGAACGGCTGGATTCGGTTTCACTTTTCGGACATACAGGACTGCGTCTTGGATGACAATCTTATAGTCAGCTACATGCCCCTCTACGTTAGTGGCCATCAAGGCGAAGGTCGGAGGCGCCCGTATCAGTCGGATTTTGATGGGGATCTTGTTCAAGCGGTACCGGTCTTGCATGAACATGTCTGCATGCAGTCGACCCATCATATCCACCGAGGCACTGTTCGCAGTGAAAGCCTTCCGTTTGTCATATCCCCCCATTGTCCGCCGTGTCCATGTGCTCGGCCGTGTCCCTGTAGAATAAAGCGGTTGTCAGCTGAGATTTTTTAGCCTCTCGGCCATACGACAACAGTGTCTCGATGTAGGCTCGATAGGGGTACGTGTTGGTGGAGTCACTGATGAGTTTGTCGCTGAGAGAAATATCCACCTGCTGAAACATCGAGTGCAGCCAGAGATTCGTCGGGCCCACCGTTGCTTGGTCAGCGATTCTGGTGCCAGCTCCATTGACCACCTTGGCTTTCACATACAAGTAGGTATGGGCTAAATCCACATAGGCCGTGTCCGCATTACTGATGGTGAACTCGATGGGCCCGGTTTCGTTGATGCTGGAGAGCGGGAGATGCTCCACCCATAATCCTTGTTCGACACTGGTTTGTGTGGGCGGCACGGTCCACAAATCAAATTCACTGTTGGTGGAGGGGCAGGACTCGGCGTGGATTAAGGCCATGTTTTAAGAAAAGATATCCTTTGTCTTCATGGATGTGCGTCGTCGCTGGGTCGGTCGTCGACTGGTGCGTGGTCTCGGTGGGGCAGATCTTTTATTCCCAACGGTGCGTTGTGCTTTGGCCACCAAGACGCCTCCCGCTTCTTTGGCCCGCCGTTTCAAGGATTCTTTGGGTGCCGTACCCCCCAAGACATCACCGGCCACTTGCAGTCCACTGCGTACCGCTTGTTTGCCGATTGCTTTCACCCCACGCGTCACCAAGGGCAGGAACGTTTTCACAATGCTGCAGAGTATGTTCCCCAGACCATGTCCTCGTTGCATGCGTGCACCGCTAAAGACCGGAAAGCCACCCCCGGCCTGTTGGGCATAATAGTCGGCATAGTTGCGTGCATCGCACTCGTAAGGTACTTTCATTATGCAAAGTGGGGAGCACGTGCTTGTCGAAAATGAAGTGTCAGCACCACTTTTCCTCGTTCGAATGCCACCGGTCGTCCCGTGTCATCTCTTATATCCACCGTGATTGTGTTGATGTCAGTTTGTCGTACGGGCAAGTAGAGCATGTGGGTGAAACTGTGGGTGACTTGACCTCCATACTTATTTTTAATGGGGACCACCCGTAACAGAGGTGTGTTGATATCGCCCACGATGTGGTTGTCCACCACGTCCGAGTAGACGTAGAATCCGTACATACCCGACTTCATATCCATCGGCATCTCGCCATGGTGTTGGGAGGGACCAGCGAACGTGTGTAGATCGAAACCCAGCATTTGCTGTAGTGTAGGACTGAGTTTCACATTCACGGTATCGGTGACGGTAAGCTGTGCCTTGTCGTTGTGTACGTTGACATCGAAGAACACGTTTTTCTTGAAGCGCAAGGCTATCAGGCGTGTTGCACTATCCGTCACCCCCCGTAGCGCCATATTAATGCATCAGTCTTGACAGCCCACCCATGAACTCTTTGGGGGTATCGTATTGGCCTTCGGGCAGGGTGAGTCGGGTGTTTTTGCCTTCGTAAGTGACCTCGTACCACACTTCATTGGCTCGCACGTTGTACCACGAGTAAGGGTATTGGATATCCACGAGGGCACATTCCCAGCGTCCAGGTAAATGTAACGGTTGCGGTAACTGGGTGACGTACTTGGCCACGGTGTTGTCAGGAAACACATCCAGCGAACTGTTACTGGGTAGGGTCAGGTAAAACATGGCGACTGAGCTGTCCTGCTGCCGCTGTTGGTTTTAATAGGTGTTCCAGGCCTTGGGCGGTTGTGTCCGGCGTCGTGTTCGTCGCGTTGACTTGCTACGTGTCACGGCTCTGGAGATGTGGGGTGTCCTGATCGAGGGTGGTTTTTTAAAGGTCTGAAAATAAGGTGCCCGTTGTGATGGTGGTGGAGTTTTGGGGGGTGACTCCGGTTCCCAGTCGGCTTCCCAAGAAGGTTGTGGTGAGAGTCGTGGTGCACGACCCGGCGATTGCTGGGTTTGCTGCATAAAGGCCCAGCGGTGGGGGTTCCCCACCAATTCCTGTGGTACATGCATGTCTTTCAAGCCTTGAGCGAAGACCTCCCATCCTCGAGGATCGGTGTGCGATCTGCGTTGACGCATCAGATCATTCACTAAATCCGTCATGTGGGTGCCGGGGACCACTTGATTCTGTACCAGGAGTTCGCCTTTATCATTCCAAGTCATGTTAGGATTCTGTTTCATCCGTTGTAATACCAGGCCAGCTTGTTTCTTGAACGAGACAGGTACACTCTTCAGCACTTCGTCTTCCACCCACTGTGGGGCTGTGGGGGCTACCCCTGGTAATGGCGGCTGTTGGAACGGTGCTGAGGTCAGCGGTCTGTCACGTGGTGGTGGTGGTGGTGGTGGTGGTGGTGGTGCTGTTGCTGGGGTAGACAGGGGTTTGTATTGGTCCATGAACGTCATGTACCGTTGAAGCGTCTCATTGTACCGTTGTACTTTCTCACTGTCGCTTAACCCCGGTCTCTGTAAGATCTGTTGCATCTCTCCATCGAGGCTGTTTATGGTCTCCACCGTAGGTGGGACAGGGTAGGGTGATTGGAGGTTTTGCAGGAACCGTGGTTCGACGAGGACCATTTTTTTCGTGTGGTTCATTGCCGGCCGAAGAGTCCACCCAATACTGGACCCAACACGGAAGCGGCCAACGGTGCTAAGATGGCCCCGAGAAAGCCGCCTTTCTGTAACACCTTTTTCTTTTTTGTGTTTGAGGGACCCGCTTGTGGACTAGGGTTCGGAGACCTGTCTTATGCTTGGCCAACTTGGTCTTCTGAGCCGGAGTCAGTGGTACGTTGCCTTTTAACAGGTTGTACTCGATCTCGCACAGACAACGTACAAGGTCAGGGTCCGCACCGCGTACAATGGTTCGGACTAACTCGGGTGGGGCCGTCTTCAATACACGGAGCGTGGGAGCGTGCTTCCGTACTCGCGCAGAATCCTGTACAACTAATGCTAGAACCCACAACTCTGCCCTTTTTATCCACCTCACAGACAAAGTCAACCCTGCTGTGGTATTCATTCTTTTTATTATTCCCCATCATCAAACACACAGACCCCAGCTGGGGGCGCCACTGTTGGTGTGTTTACATTATTTTTGCATGTACACGTGGTGGGTCTCTCCGGGAAAGATGCCGGTCCGTAGTCGAAGGTGGTCGGGGGTGGCTTGCTTGAGGTCGAACAGCATATACCTGTGCTGAGGGGTTGTGGCATCTTTAAAGGCTTCCAACGCAAACGGTGTGCGGCCGGGATACATCTGTCTCGCCAGGTGCAGCAGTTGAGTGGTATCTCTCGGGTTTTTGAAGACCACCAGGTAGTGGGCATTTAAGCTGATATTCCGATGTTCTTGTTTTTACTGAACAGATTCTGCACAATGTAGATGATGCTGAGCCGTCGATGATGGCTGCCTTTGGTAAAGAGTTGGGTGACCCGTGCATCCGTCTCCGCCATGAGATCATCCAGAACCACCAAGGTGTCGGGTTCCAAATCGGCCAGGTTAGGTAGGCCTTCCACGAACGTGATGTGGGGCATTGCTGCATACGCTCCCTGCCATTCTCCGTAACACCACACGACTCTGGCAATGGGTGGAGTGATCATGCTGTCGGCGTGTTGAAGGAGCTTCCTGACGAAGTGCGTTTTGCCGGAACCCGTCGGTCCTGCGATGACGCAAGTGAAGGGATGCTGCCACCCAGGATCCATGGTTCGAGGTGTATCCGTTGTCGTGGTAACCCGCTCTTGTAAATTTCGTACGAGTGAACTGGAGTGGTGGTGGGTACAACGTCGGTCGTCGTTGTCTGTTCACGTTCAGAAATGGTGCTGGGGGTGGGTACAACGTGGGTGGTCGGTTCACTGTGAGGGATGAAATCCGGTGGGTCTTGAGACGTAGTAGGTGTACTTGGTGTAAGTGTAGAGCTCGACGTGGCTTGTACGCGGGGTGTGGTGGTGGTGGTGGTGGTGACTGGGTTCGATACGACTGGTGCTCTCTGTAGACCCGTTTCACTGATGGCTGGTGTTCTCAGTTGGTTAAGTAACGTACTGACATAGGCTACGTCGTAAAACACACCTCCGTACAACACACTCAGCAGGGTTAGCAATAGCACCCCAAAGACCACTTGCGCTTTGCGCGTTTTGCGAGACGCTGTCTTCAGAGGCAGCTGCTGTTGGTCCATAGCACTGTGGTCGGATGTGGAATGAAGGAGGACGGCAGTGGTGTCTGCTTTTATAGTCGTTTCACCTGGTTGGCCGCGACCCAGGAATTGAAGGAACTGGGCCAGCCTTGCCATTTTACGAAATGAAACAGTTTGCCACGTCGACGTTCCGTTTTCAAAATCTGCTCCACCTTGTAGTAGTCTTGCTGTGTTTTTACAACAGGCTGTAATTCCGTGTCGTAAAACGTCCCCAGCAACGTTTCCCCTTGGAGATCTTCCAGTTCATAGACTCGCCGCTGTCGGGGTAGGCGCCGTTTAATCAGGAAGTGCTCATCGCTCCAGTTGGGCAAGTAACTTCTCTCGAACTTGCCCTTGACTTTACTGATCCGTACAGGGTCCCCGACCTTGTACACCGCCTTCGTCGTTCGCTGTGATGGCCTGGGGTACAAGACACGCCGGACTTGGGCTTCATTGCGTTGGGTCACGGTAATGGGGGCTCTCTCTATACTTCGATGATAGGCTCGATTGTAACCCCTCACCAGTTTCGGAGAGAACATCGATGTACCGCCTTGTATTCTTATAGGTGAAATATTTATACATGCGGCCTTTGAATGTCCTGTTGAACCTCTCCACCACGGAAGCCTTGGTCTCGTTGTACGTATGGAAGAAAAACACCTTCTGTTTCTTGAGAAAGGCTTGGAACAGTCTGTTGAGGAATTCCGTGCCTTCGTCGGTTTGCAAATACAAAGGTTTGCGCCCGGTCTTGAAGATGTCTTTGAACGCTGCTATGAGATTTGCCCCCGTTTTCGTCCGGATGGGTACCACCCACGCATACTTGGATAGGATATCGATGCACGTCAAGATATACCGATTCTCATCGTTGTGTTTGGCAAAGGCGCTCATATCGACTAAATCCGCTTGCCACTGGGCATCTATTCCTCCCACGATGACCCGGTTCCGTAGAAAATGGCGACGGACAGATCGATGTAAGGTATAGGTGTCTTGTCTTCTTAACCAATCTCGGACTTGGGCACGTTGTACCCCCTGGGGTTTGGCCGCTCGATAGAGAGCCGACAAGGCACTATAGGCCGCCGGACTGTCGGGACTGTAGTATGAGTTATCCAACACCTTCTCCCAGCGCTTCATGGTGACAAAATGATGATGCACCCTGGCTCTATCGTTTATTTATAACGGGTATATCTTGGGCCGGAGTTTCTTTCTGATTTTCTTCGTGGACTTCCACAGTGGCCATGGTAAATGACCAGTCCAACTCGTCTGATGACCGCTTGATAAGCACTTCATCCACATCCACCACGGCATTTTCCAATGCAGACCATAGATCAGGGTGAAGGGTAAAATGCACTGTACCTCCATCTAGCCGAGCCAATTGAGCAAAGAAAGGGCTGCGTCGGATGTACACATCGTGACACAAGTGGATGAGGTCGCCGTCCAGTTCACCAGACAACACCCGTTTGAATTTGGTCCAGCCCTCCTGGGACAGACGAATGTGAGCCGGACACGGTTGTGTAGGGTCCGTGTCTCCCACCACCTCCTCCATGATATCGACCTTATCCGCATACACGTGCAGGAAAACCTCGGGGGTCAAGCTGAAATACGCCAGTACTATATGCTCCGTCATGGTCAGTACGTGAATGGTACCAGATTTCACTGTCTCTCGTATTTATAGGGAGAACCCCGTGAGATGAAAGGATCAGGTGGTGATGTCATTGGGCTGACTGAGTCTAGCGGGGTAATCAATGGCATCGTCGTCGGGTTCATGTAGTTGTTCATGGGGTTCAGCCAGCGCGTCCTCAATAGCACGAACCCACGCCAATTGGTCGGGTGATCGGTCGTCCGGTGTAAACAACTGGTCCACAATAGGTACTACTTTCTCCAAGGCCGACCACACAGAGGGGCTTAGGAGGATACTTTGTGTAGGCTCTTGGTAGCGGCCCAGGCGTATGTGGACGGGCGGGTCGGAATATACGTAGATGGCATTGTCCAGGTGGATGAGGTCTCCGTCCAACTCACCGCTCAACACCCGTTTAAATTTAGTCCAGCCATCACGCTGTAGCGTCACCGTATTCGATAGCATGTCAGCGGGCGCCCAGTAAATAGCTTCATCGTCTTTGACCAGGGTGACTTTATCTTGATAAATGTATAACCTCACACTGGGTGTAAGAGGCAGGATGGCGCGTAGTGACATGCTTGCTGTAAATGTCGAACGGTGAATGACACACACTCTGTCTGACCGTCGTATTTATAGTGTCAATACCACAGCGCCAGGGTCAATAGTATGAGGCCAACCAGCCGGCGCTGATTCCGGCGTGAGCGCTCCTGGTCCATAGCGCGAGCATCAAGGATGGCTGTCATAGTCCAGTAGTGGTGAGTGATGGCACGCCTCTCCATCGAGTGCACTCTGTGGAGGACCGCTTCTGTGAACTCGTTCAAGATCTGGCGTCGTCCCTCGTTTGTCGTCGCCATCTGCAAACATGGACCGGACCACTGCTCGGTAACCCGTGAATGAATTCACCACGGTGGCATACTGTAAAATGCGAGTCGCATGGGGCTGGATCTCCGCCATGGCTCTGTAGAAATGAAGGTGGGATCCAGAGGGACATGTTTTATAGACCAGATGTAGCTCTACGGGTGTAGTCCGTGATACGTACTATTCTGATGGGTTAGTCCAAAAAAAGGGAGCAACAACAACAACAACAACAACACAGATTACAGATCAATCCTTTTTCCAGGTCACGCCCGATTCACGCAGGCCGGAAGTGACGTCATACACCTGCGCACAACCGTGATGGGAAAAAATGGATATGACCTTGAACTGATCACGTGACCTCCCCGTGATGACAAATACCCAGAACCAAGTGAGTACATGCATCCCATAGTCCCAGGTCACGCCCGATTCACGCAGACCGGAAGTGACGTCATACACCTGCGCACAACCGTGATGGAAAAACCCCAGAACCAAGTCAGTACATGCATTCCATACAGGCAGACGAGGTCAAAATACTCGCTTCTGATTGGCTGGTCAGGTCAGGTAAGTCACAGTGCTCCGCAAAAGTAGTGCAATGAATACATCCCTACCCTAAAAATCAACTCCTTTTATACGTTTTTCTATAATCCGCCATCTTGTCCCACCACCCACACGCCGCCATCTTGTCCCACCACCCACACGCCGCCATCTTGTCCCACCACCCACACGCCGCCATCTTGTCCCACCACCCACACGCCGCCATCTTGTCCCACCACCCACACGCCGCCATCTTGTCCCACCACCCACACGCCGCCATCTTGT
>JAVTVY010048227.1:0-24730 GCA_036873755.1 Hanleya hanleyi | reverse complement strand
AGAATCTTACGTTTTCACCCAGTCCTTGATATCCCGGTCCCCCCAAGGGGCGTCTAAGGGTCTCTCCAGTTGTGGGTTGATCACTCGTTTGTTCTTTTTCTTGCTTAAAGTTGACGATGGCATTACACTCGTGAGGTCAACTTGGTCAGCTGCCGGCATGACTAGCTCGTCCTAGAAATTGCATGCGACAGGAAGACAGCATCATTAGTTCAGGATTGGAAGCATGAATATATTTGAGGTCCACTCAACAATTAAAGATTCTACCAAATAGTCTCACAACCTCATACTTTTTTAAAGATATATTGTTGTAACAGATTATACTTGCCATTTAATAGCAGTTTACTGTTTTGGCAATGGTCGAAGTTCGAAAACACAAATTTGAAACCCTCCAATGTCACGCCTGTTTGGAAACAGTGGAGGCCGTGACCTACTGACACATGATGTCAGAGAATGATCGTATCCAGCAATCGTAGCGAATGTTCTAGGCGACATTTATCTTGTAACGCCAACAATGTCATAGAGGTAAAATGTAATGACTTTGTTAATGTCATGATGATGACTCGTCATACCCACTTTTTGTGCAATGTACATCACAACAGGACTTCCGACACAACCGACTATTCGATATCATAAGACGTGATCATAATCAGACTCTGACATCACGGGTCAGAAGTCACGGCTTCAACACATTTTTCACCACATCTGTTTTATTGCATTAAAAAATTCAATTTTTCGTAGAAAAAAGTATCAAGTTGTTCTTCACACAGCTTCTCTGGGTGTTTTCATGCAATGTGTGCAGCGGGTATTTGGTAGAACCTTTAAGTACGCAACAAGAGAGCATCTTCATTTTATCCAGTCAATTTCTATGTTCCCACTTCGAACCTGCCTTGATTTATCTGACCCCCTTCAGTGTTCAAAATCCAAGGTGTAGATTTCACCTACGAATGAGAGACGAACCAATCAGAACGTACATGTCGATCGAGAGTAGAGTGACATCATCCTCTATTAGCGGCGTCCTTCCTCCTAATATGGTGACCACTATATAGGTCAGCCAATCAATAATGCTCTTGTGCGACCCATTTCGAATTTCAAATGTTTTCGAGGTCAGTGACGTCTCGTGTCTATTTATAAGTTCTTTGAACATTGAAGGGAGCCAGATATATCGAGGGAAGTTTGAAGTGGGAACATAGAAATTTGCTTGATAAAATGAAGATGCAAGAGAGAGGAGAGAACTATACCTTGTTTCCGTATATATGATACCTGTACAGCCCTTGTAATGTACACCTCTCATTTATTTATTAGCTCTAGATGCTTGACTGAAATTCACATCTTCAAGATCGATGGATTCAAAGAACAGTGAAACCTGTGAATACCGACACCTGGGTAAACCGACCAACCTCTAAATACCGACATTACCCATGGTCCCATTACTTGAATTTAACGTTTTCTGGGATAAACCAGAACCCTGTTAAAACTGACACTACAATCTGGTCCTAAGCAGGGCCGGCATACACAGGTATACACTGAAATTTCCCTGTGAATACCGACACCTGGGTACACCGACATGACTGACCAACCTCTAAATACTGACATTATCCATGATCCCAATACTTAAATTTATATCTCGAACCTTGATAAACCAGAACCCTGTCAAAACCGACAGTATAATCTGGTCCCAAGCATGGTCGGTATACACAGGTTTCACTGTAAAATAGACAGTTCAAGCTTAATTATATATGGCTATTCATTCCTTTTACAAAACAGCCATGAATCTTTGATCAGCTGTGGTTCCAATATACTGTCAATCATATTATCCATTACTGGAATTATTGATGCATACGTGTATGTATATTATGATATGCAATTATTTGGTTGACAAAGAACTGACTGAAGGCTTAGAGATGTTTTAGCTGGGCAGGGAAGGGATATAAATTTGTGGTAAAGTAAACTTCTTACAATCAATCCATGAATACTCAATCATCTCCTTTGATCAGGTACTCTGATATGTAATTTTCTTGTGCTTGACGTGAAGAAATAGCACAACATTCCTTTCTCCGGGGAAGCAAGAATGACACCCAACTGTGTTATTGTTATAAAAGAGGGGCGTCCTGTGAGCTGTTATAACACTGGCGGAAGTTTGAGATTTAAATGAAGGGCAGTTAATATAGTCTGGCCATCTTGTCGGCGGTATAGCTAGCAGAACACATGATAGTGTTACAACCTGTGTTTCAACCTGGGCTAGCACTGCATGACATTTCAAATATGTATGTTGTTGTTGTTGTTGTACGTGTTATTGCATATGGGTACAGGAGAAAAACTGATCATCTTCTGAATGCTGCTACGTGACGTCATATCAGATCACCTGGCTGGATGTCAATACTTGTAACGTTCAGTTTTCGGGAGGCTGGTCTGATGTGACCCCAATCAAGGGATGATATTAAAGTGATGCCGGTTTGCAAATCGCAATTCAGATGGGCTTGGGGTACCAACTTATTAAAAGCTTCTACGAGACTACTACTTCAATTAAGTAGGCAGATCGATATTTCTATCATTATTCAACCTATATAAAATATTTAAAAAAATAATTGAACACCTTTGCAATTCCACTTTAAGTAACAAGCACTCACATTGTCCATGTCCAAATGGTCGGTTGGAGCAGACTTCATGATCTCCTTGTACACCTCCTTGATCTCGTCCTTGAGAAATAGATTCTTATCTAGGTGCTTCACCATTGTCCCATCAACCTGTAGACAAAGCCCATATTATTATGGAGTGAGAGAGGGCTGCAGCAAAATCCTACTTGGATCCAAGGAAAGACAAGCTACTTTTTTCACAGTATGACAGAATTCTTCTGCTCTGAGCCACAGCAGCTCGTATTTTGTACACAGGACATCCTTCTTGAAAAATATCTTTCCGTGACTTTTACGGACCTAAATCAACTTCTTTTCCAGGTCTTTCAAGCACCATACAAGCATTACATACATGTACACAGAGAATTCTTTCATTCCCAAAACTTGAATGCTCACAAACAGCATACAATAATGTAGACAACAACATAACAAGAGATTTTTTTTGACCAAACTGAAATTCAAGGATTTTCCAGGACCTACAGACAAAAATTTGGAATCCAAGTACTTTCAATGCCTAAGGAATTGGTAACATAAAATTCAAAGGTTTTCAAGGACCCGTGGGAACTCTGCAACTGTTTTAGCAGGTAAAGCGACCCCGCTCTCTAAAAAGGAGGCAAAAAAGGTCTTTTTTGCTCAATAACTTTTTATTTCTTCTTAACCAATGTTTCAAAACTTAAGGCACATTAATTTATCCATTGTCCCATGTCCTAAAATTAATTTTCCATTTGAAGAACCTGTCGATGTTGTTTAAACAGCGCGACAGATGTTTGGCCTATTACTATGCAAATTAGATAGATGAAAATTTATTTTTTGACTACCAGTTGATGTGGATATATATGTCTGTGTGCGCCTCAAGAGGATTTTGCTGAATTCATTATGTGAACATTTTAGAGAGAACCTGTTTAGACCTCACGATTCAGAATATTCTTGTTTCCAGGCCCATAGCCAGGATATCTTGAGAGATGGTTCGCTTTCGCATCAAAAGGGCACATTAGGGGGTTCTGTGTAAGAGAAAAGGGCACATAGTGGGCATTTGTATGGATAAATTAAATATTTTTACTCAAAAGGGGGTTTGACTAAACCCAATGAACCCCCATTGGCTACAGGCCCTGGTTTCCAAGTGACATCTGGTCAGTAGAGAAGTTAAACAAACGCATGTCCCCCCAGTTGACTTACCTCATCCAGAAGGTCATTGTAGACTGTGGCAAATCTATGGAGGGTCAGAGAGGACATACATACGCGCTCAGACACACGGATATCGGAGGTACGCACGACCATCTGGAAATCACGAGAATATTCAACATCTGAAAACTGTTTCATCCAGACTAATATAAATACAATAACAAAATTGGTTCCTGTGCTAGGAATAATCAATAGACCGATCTCATAAAACTGACCGAAAGTTTTGCATTTATTTCAGCATTTCATCCAACCACCTTTTTTTGTAGACATTTTTTTTATTTAGTAGGCATTAGGACTCTGACGCGAACTGAACTCTTGGAAATCCCCACCCCCCAGTTGAAATCCTTCCTATATTAAGATGGGCATGGCTCAAGTCAGAATCACCAGTGATTTTCATCAAAAATCACCAGAAATGTTCATCAAAAGTAGATCAGCTCAGAACTTGCTGGTGACAGTCCCCCACTGCATCTTCGTGCCAAAAATCAAGGTTCTAATGTCAACGGTTCTCCTTATTTTGCTGATGAAGATTCGGATGGACCGACTCACTCATTACCGGAGAATTTGCAAATGGTAGCCTATTTCGTAGGAAAAATTGGTTCCTGTGCTAGGTTAATCAATAGACCGATCTCACAAAACTGACCGAAAGTTCTGCATTTATTTCAGCATTCATTCAACCACCTTTTTCTTTTGTATACATTTGTTTTACTTAGGATCCATTGAAAGCATGTTTTCAATAATGAAAAAAAAATAGAATTGTTAATCTCAACTGAGAATTCTATGTCAATAACGGCTCCTGGTCCATATCCCTGGTCATCTAAATAATGTTGCCCAACACCAATAAATCAGCAATCAAGTGTGCTGATTCAGTAATTAATACATAGGCTGAAAGAGATGGTTACAGGAAAGAAAACAGGTTTTGTGGTTGTTAATGAAATCCACCAAACAACATTGTGCAAGAAACCATGTCAGCTCATTTTAAAGATTCATTTCCAGCTCTAGCTGAATTTATTCATACCTTATTTGATAATTTTGAGTTGACAGTGGCAGGTTGTGGATGACGGGGTTCTTGAATAGTCATGCTGAAAAACAAAATGGTATAATATTCAGAAGAATTAATAGTATGTATAATATCGTTTACTCTCTCTCTGTACCATAGGAGTATAGCAGTATCGGTAGAAAAATTCTACATAAACAAGATGGCTGCCACTAGTGGACAAGACAATTTCATATTATTGAAAGGGCCAGGTGAAGAAATCCTTTAAACTGAGACAACACACAAGATACAACTCTGTACTTGAAGCAAAAGAATGTTACATAGATCTAGGCTGATGCAGGGATTTTTTATTGCTATATACAACTGAATTAGCATGAAAATTCAAGTGTTTTTGAATCACAGAGCAACAGGAAGATGATTTCATCTAGGTAGGCCTACATGTACATAGTGACTGTGAATGAATTCGAGACTCACATATCCTTTTCTTCGTCCAACCGTTGTTTCTCCTCTAACTGTTGGAGTTGTTTTTCTAGTTTCTTCTTTAGACCATCGTGTTTTCTACCCCTCGTCAAAGCCTTGAGAACAAATGTATGACAAATTTAATACATATTATAGTATATGTAACATAGTACAATTTTACATGGGGGACTGACAAGATACTGTTACCCTGCTGAGACTGTCAACAACATTCAACATGGATAGTAACTGAATTGAAGGTGACTTGTTATATAGGGACTCTGCTAGGAAAAAAAACACAGGTAGGTAGCTAATGACTTTCCTTTATCAAAATATGAAGGCAAGCAGGTGGGTAAATCAGTTGTATCAATTGTGTTTTATAAACCATTTTCTAATATATATACATCCACTCGGGGTTGATACCAAGGCTACCAAACAACTCGTCTGACCAGGGGCTCACAATGGTCCTGAACTTATCGGTCAAACTGTTCAACTAACAAGCAGGTCCATAACTATCCAACAAATGGAACATGTATACACAAATATATTGAAGATTACAGGCTAACTAAAAGGCTAAGGTAAAACAGAAGCAGTCAGTGATTGTGTGCGAGGCATAGTGATCTGCTAAAACAATGAAATGATATCATGAGGAAAAAGATGGGGCAGGAAAATTGCATGTGCAAATCTCACTTGGAGCAATGAAGGCATTTCCTCCACATCCGCTGCATGGAACTGGTCTTCGTCGATCTCTTTAGAACGAGCTATCAGCTGTTGAAGATCACTGGCACCACTATATTTCTGATCTTTTTCGGGACTTGGTTTCTCCGCAGCCTGATGAGTAAGCAATATATCAATTGATGATTGAAGACATTATCTCTTGTATAAGTTACAGCATTTGTAGGACACATTTTTATATTCGAAGGGGAGATAATTTGGTGTCTACTTCCATGGTTTTCTCCCCTGATGTGATTTTTAAACATTTTCTGTGTAGCACATCAAGGGAGATAATTATTGAAAATCGTATCTAAGTCATTAACATCCACTGAAATTCTGTAAAGCCTTTGATATTTTTCTTTTCTTTGCAGTTAATCAAAACTAATAAAACATATTACAATTGATCCAGCAATTGAGCCGTGATAACGTGGTATGATCTCGTATTTTTCTTACAGCAAAATTGAATAAACTTAAAAGAAATTGGAAAAAATTCAAATGTGACTGGATCTGATATCCCCTAGCTGTGACGGTCTTGAATGAAATGATTTCAAATGAAAATAGATGCACGTATTATCCCTTTTCATGACTTCCTGGACGCAAGGTAATGTTATTGATACTGTGGAGGTCGAGTAATGAGCTGCAAAAAGGCAATGCACATCTTGCTAAAATTCGTTTAGTGACCAGGACTACAATACTTGCCTTTGGATGTATTATATGAAAGTCAAAAAAGATGGCAGTAAAATTCTGCCTCACCTCTAATCTAGGGCGGCGTCCTATGGTTCGTTAACGTGCAATAAAAATGCTCTGTCTCTGACATAAAATGGATTATTCTCATAAAAGATGAAAAATAACAAAGAATTTGTCAAGGGGGAGATATATATCGGGAACCACATTCATGCAAGTTCTCCTCTTTAATCAGTTAAACTGGCTTAGCTTTGACCAGAACTTTCTCTTGTCTAGTGTTTCTGAGGCTTTGGCACAAAATCTGTGATATTCTCACCTCATCTATTTCTTCATTCTTTGTTCCGGTCAGGAGTTCTGTAATTTCGTATGTGGGGTCAGGTTTCATGCGTTCTTCTTCCAAACCGAGCTCCTCTTGTAATGATTCACCTTGACCTTTCAGCGTGGGTAATGATTTGGATCTCTGAATGAATAATACAATACGAGAACAGTTTGCATGAAAAGTTTTAGACTCTTCTCAAGGAGAGATTTCTCTCTACATCAGGATAATCAATGTAAAATACATGAAAAATGTCTTTACAGAAACTGAATAACACAGAATTTCATTAACATGCAGAACGCATCAAAGGTTCTACCAAATACCGCCTGTACACTTTGCAAGAAAACACACAGAGAAGAAGTGTAAACACAAAAATGATAATTTTCTCTATAAAAAATAACATCCAAGTGGAATTTTTAACACAGTAAAACAGATGGGGTGAAAAACGTATTGAAATGTACTTTTAGCCTGTGACGTCAGTCTAATACTGTGATATAATATTGATTAGTCAGTTGTGTTGGACATCCTATTGTGATGTATGTTGCACAACAACCATGACATCAACAAAGGCGTTACGTTTTATCTTTGTGACATTGTTGGCGTTACAATTGGCTGAGTGAGTGGATATGATTTAACGTCGCTTTCAACTATATTTCAGTCATATCACGACGTTGGGTCCTATTCCTTTTCACACCCGGGAACCACACGGGTGGGGTGCTATTCCTTTTCACACCCGGGAACCCCACGGGTGCCTCAGTTAGTCACCTCTTATGACAAGCTGTCTGAGGAGCTGAGGCCTATTCTTACCATGACCTGCGGTGTGTACAACGACATCCCAGGTCAATCCCCGGAAGCCCAACGGGGCGGGATACAATTGAAACGTTGTTGAGAAAATTCACTGTGAGTGCTCGCTATGAACGATTGTAATCGGACTCTGATGTCAAGGGTCAGCAGGTCACGGCCTTCGCCATTTCCAAACAGGCGTGGTAATGGAGGGTTTCAAGTTCATTTTTCTCACTTCCGTTCGACCATTCCCAGAAAGAGTAAACCGCCATTAAATGTCAAATATAACCTCTTACAACAATTTAGCATAAAAAAAAATGCAGTATGGTGACCATTTGTTGGAACCTCATTAAGTTTTTTACTTTATTCACTCACCTTCTCCATAACAAGTTGTCTGGACTTTTCCTCCAATTCGCTGAAATCAGATAAATATTTAGATATTTAATAAATATTTAGATATTTAATAAATATTTAGATATTTAATAAATATTTAGATATTTATTAAATTATTTGTTCACACCACTCTCTTGATTCATTTCTATCAGGTCAATGTGTGTCCCTCAATTTTGTGTTGCTGTAGTGGCTATTATAACTGATAGGTCCATTACATTTCCCATAAATCAGTTTCTTGATCCAGTCAGGAGACGACTTTCACGCCGAAATGGACCCCAGCTACTTGAATATTTATCATTACAGACGATAGGGTCTGGAGAGATGTAACCCAGAATGAGGCAGTAGCACAGTGAAGCTACAAAATGGGGGTCTGGATTGGGTCTCCGTTTAGAAGGTAGGTGGAAAGTATTATTTTGAGGTGAAGTCCCTTTTCCCCCCTCCCACCTCCCCTACTTTGACTATTAACATGAATCGACTGAAGACTATGTCAGTATATACATAGTGCCCTTCAGCCAGGGTGATATGGTGGATTATCGCCCTGGGAGAAAACGTTATCACCCGATTTTTATTATTCTGAATTTTTATTATTCTGAATGTCCCTTCAGTACCCCAGGGGTGATTATTAGGTCATTCAAACGTCTCTTATTGTATCACATTCTGACAGCGACACGTTGTTGTGTCGTCTGCCACTGTACCGGATGTTGACGGACTTCCGAGACTACTCGGGAATTTTCGACTCATCGGGGTGATATTGTACGGATTCCAAATTTCGGAATGAGAGGGTGATAGTGTATAAAATTATCGCCCTCACCTCACCACAATATGAAACCGTGTATATTATTACCCTCGGCTCAACCAATCAGAATAATGGGAATTAACATGAAGAATAATAATAGTAATATAGCTCTCAACCTGTTGTCCCCGATAATTTAAATGGAATCTCTACTTACGCCGATAGATTGGAGTCCTGATATGACAATCTGCTAGGGTAGGAGGAGTGCGCTGTAACGTAGAGAGTAGAAGTGGTCACAATTAGTCAAAGTCCATGGTGGATAAAACAAGCCAAGGCCAACACAAGACATATCCAGGGATCCCACTGACCCATAGCCAAAATATACGGCAAAATATAGGGACATAATGGCCAAAATATAGAGCAAATATAGGGATATAATGAAGAAAATATAGAGCAAATATAGCGCAAAATCCAGAAAACAGGGCATTTCAGTCACCAACAGGGAAAATTTCTTGTTAATTACAATCTCATAGGATCAGTGTTTTTATCCAAAAACAACCTGTACTCATCACTGGGACAAGGTAGTAAAGAAGAAACACAGTAAAACACCGACTCGTCGCATTGTTATTTTGAAGGATTTAAATAAGTCAACTATTCGTGGATATGTATCACAATAAATACTAAGTCAGAGCTGCGCGAAAAAGCATGAATAATCCTGAAAATATAGGAATAATAGGGCAAAATCGGTCAAAATTTGAGAAAATATAGGGAAAAATAGGGGAGGGCAGAAAATATAGGGGAAAATAGGGCCAGTAAGAGCCCTGAATATCGTTCGGCAGCATTTTATGTATAAAATCTGGAAATCACTACAGCTGATGTATTCACAGGTTATCCATGGAGAATATGTACCACTGGTCAAGTTTCCCTGTACTCTTGTAAAGGAGCAACATGAATGAGTTGAGGCCACACCAAGTTATTTTTTTTATTTCACAAGCCGATTTCAAGATTGAAAGCAATAATAAAATGAAAATATAACTCGACTTTTGAAGTTCCTCCTCCTTTCAATCTGTGGGTAGATGAGTTTTTGCTGGTCTGGTCCAGTTTTATTTTTATTATCACATCCAATACATATAAAAAAAAAAAAAAATTGCCCGTGAAACAAAAAATAACATTGGTGTGACCTAAATGTCTGTAATGTTATACATAAAAACACTACCACATTCTTGATCATTTCATTGAAAGATATCCACATTGATTGTGACCTACTGGTCATATTTCCAATCTTGTCATTTGTCCACGGTAATCACTTTAATTATTCACAGGGAGTGAAATTTTCTACTATAAAATCAGAGGTGATCAAATTTATTAGAGTGAGTGAGTGAATAGAATTTAACGTCGCTTTCAACAATATTTCAGCTATATCACGACGAACCAATTAAGCACCACCCAGGCCCAGTTGTGTTCCTGCTACTTCAAAGAAGAAATCTTTGAAGCAGCATGGAACCAGCCACCCTCCATCCACCCTATAAAACACCGAGGACAGCGCACAAAACACAGACAGGACGCTTACATGGTGCAATAAAGACGAGTGATATTACAGTGCTAGACATCACATTTTCTATTCCAGTTGCTTCTCAGCAAAATGCATTGAAGCAACAGGAACCTGAACCCATCCAACCACCCGCTCAAATTTATTAGAACGAGAGTTAACAAAATGGTTCAAAATTATGCAAATAATCCATTTATTTTCTTCACTATTTTAATGATCTGAGAGGGTGATCAAATTTATTGGAACAGCTGATTGAATTTTGTCCCAAAAATTGGGGTGATTGAATTTTGATAGAGGATTGAATTATTAGAAGGAGTACCGTACCCGATTTCTAAAATGTTTCAAAATTTGTCACAGATCTCATACCAGACGGGTCATTCAGAACAAAGTACGAACGAGTGCAGTCAAAATAACATTCTATTTAAAGCTTACCATCTCCACTGGTCACTGCCGCCGTTCTTTCAGGCAAATACTCTAACAAAGTTAATAATTTCCCTGTGTCCAGTTCAGGCATGGTGTCTGTAATCTGCAAACAGGAGAAACATTTACATTGGGATAATGTGATCACGCCTCCCGTATCCACCTTGTGTGGTACAGTGATGGCTGCAATGATGCAGTCACTTCTGAAAGGATTTTTTCTGCCTATTATTGAAAGATTTTGAAAAATTTTATGATAAATTATCAAGATGGAATAAAATAGTTTTAGGTACCTTTATCTGGAGAAAGGCAAGTTTTAAATAAAATAATGAACACGTAACAGTTTTGTTACCCTCCACATGGGAGCCATTTTGAATTTACCAATGATCCTTGGCGGGGGCAGGGGGATGTATATGTATGAATAAAATTACTTGGTGCATGAACGAGTCGAGTATATTTCTAAACATGACATTGGCATACCTCCTGCAATTCCTCCATAGCAGTCTTCAGTCGTGGCCGTTCAACGCCAGACTTTGGTCGAATGGACTGCATCTGTGAATGTATTTATCATCAGAAGTGAAATGGATTTCAGAATCAATGAATTCGGAAGTTGCTATAGCCATGCTATTGCAAAACGAAACAGGAAAATTTGAAAAAATGTAGGAGAAAAATAGGAATTTCTTATAGGTTTGTCACTACTATACAGTGTCAGTTCAGTTGGTAGTTTACTGGTGTTTTAAGGGAGCTTCTTGAAACTGGGGCATACTAGGAACTGGCATAAGGCATTCCAAACAGAGTGGCATGGTGCGCCATGTTGGAACTCCTAGGAACTCCATACCATACAGTTTGGAACTCGGCAGACAAAGGATGGCTTATGCCATACCATGCAGCGGCATGAGGGGAATGGCCTATTCCATTCAAACTGGAACTCTAATCCATCCAGATCAGAAAACCAAACTGGGCATGGTGTATCCCATTTGAATAGCCGTCATATGCCATCCCTACCAGGGAACTCAGTTCCTAATTTCAAGAAGCTCCCTAAAGTTATTCTTACTTTGGTAAAATTAATTCTTCTGACAGACGTTCTATTATTGTTGACATACAGAAAGAGTATAGGGAGCTCCAGGAGGCAGAGGTCAAGTCTCCTGGAGAGTATATTGACCAAATTAACGTTATAAAACAACAATTAAAGGATTTTCATTTACATGATTTACGGGGAACGAAAATTAGGTCAAAGGCTAAGCAGTTAGACTGCCAGGCAAAAAATAGTAAATTTTTCTTTAAGAGGGAATTCGATCGGGCTAAAAAGAAATCTATTTCTGTCTTGAAAACTAGTACAGGTAGTATTGCTAATACTCAAACTGATATTATGAATGAATGTCGTAACTTTTATTATAACTTGTTATCTGAAGAAGCTATTGATCAATCTATCTGTAATGAATTTCTTGCCAATTTACCTGTATTAGATGAATTTGATATAGACAAATGTGAAGGTCCTATTACTAGGGATGAAATTTTTGATGCTCTGTCTAATATGAAATCCGACACTTCCCCAGGAAATGATGGTCTGGGTAAAGAATTTTATCTGCATTTTTACCCACTGTTTGCTGATATTTTATGTCAAGTTATTAATTTAGTTTATAGTGAAAATAACTTGTCACCTTCACAGCGCCTTGGTTATATATCTCTGTTGTGTAAAGACCCGGAACAGGCAGATAATCTCAAATTTTGGCGTCCAATTTCCCTTTTGAACACTGATTACAAAATTATTTCTAAAGTTTTGGCCAACAGATTGCAAAAAGTTTTACCGAGTATGATTCATCCGGATCAAACCTGTTCTGTCCCGGGTCGCTCCATTCTTGACAATGTTCATTTGTTAAGAAATATCAGCGACTATGTCGAGCAGCGGAATATTGGCGCTGCATTTTTATCTTTGGATCAAGAAAAAGCTTTTGATCGTGTGAGCCATAATTTTATGTTTCAAACTTTGAATGCTTTCGGTTTTGGCCCATCCTTTATTAGATGGGTGAAAATATTATACACGGATATTTGTAGTTCTGTTATTGTAAATGGTCACATATCCAAGTCTTTTCCTGTGACTCGAAGTGTTAGACAGGGGTGTGGGTTATCTCCCCTGTTATATGTTTTATGTTTAGAGCCATTAGCCGTTCGAATTCGCTTAGATTCCGAGGTTATTGGTGTAAATGTACCTGGCTCTCCTGAGCAGGCTAAAACTTCTCTATATGCTGACGATATAACTTGTTTTTGTACTACAGAAGCTTCTATCCAAAAAGTTCTTTATTTATGTGACCGTTTTGGGTGGGCTTCCGGCTCTAGATTAAATTTGTATAAATCTAAAGGTATTTGGGTAGGGAAATGGCGGAGCAGATCTGACCATCCTTTCGGAATTTCTTGGCCTCTGGTTCATAAAATTGTTGGGGTTTATTTTGGGAAATCTTTCGACAAAAATTGGGATATGATTTACGAAAAATTTGTAAATGTCCTTATGTCTTGGCGTTCTAGGTCTCTTTCTTTGTTCGGCAAAAGTTTAGTTGTTAATGTTTTGGCCTGTAGCAAACTTTTGTATGCCACTTCTGTAGTTACTTTTCCATTGTACTATATTCAGAGATTTGAGAGTCAAATTTCTCTTTTTCTATGGAAAGTTAAAGGGGTCTACCCTGTTAAACGTACTGTTCTTTATAGTCCACCTTTGTCTGGTGGGCTATCTATCTTACATATTAAAAGTAAAGTGGAGGCCTTGCGCCTCATGCATATACATAAATTAATTAATTCGGTTGAGTACACGAGGTGGATGTTTTTTGCCTTGTATTCGATAGGTCTATCTCTACGTCGTCATCGCCCAGATTTTGTAAATAATAATATGCCTCATGGGTTTATTTTACCGGTATTCTACTTTGAAGTCATGACCATTTATCGCAAATTTTGTTCTTCGTTTCCTGATTTTGATTGGACCAAACCCCTGAAATGTAAAGTTTTTTACAATTTATTAGTTTCTAGAGTGTACGAGCCCGCCCGTGTACTACGTATTTTTCCATCTATTAATTTCAAAGTCTGTTGGAAAGCTATTTTACATCCTTTTTTAGACCCTATTACTCGTGATGTGTCATGGCGCATTTCGCATGACATATTACCTACAAATTATTTTCTTCATTGTCGTATCGGGGTTAAAGATAAGGATTGTCCTATGTGCGCCTCTGTCGAAACCATAGAGCATTTATTTCTATATTGTTCTTATTCTCGGCCTGTTTGGAAGCTCGTTTTTGGTTGGTTATTTGAATTAGCTGGTTTTCGTATTCCATTTAGTCATGCTGTTGTACGATTCAATCTTTTACCTAAGTTACCTTCGCCTGAAGTTTATGCACTTTGTTTATTGTTGATTTTTGAAACTCGTTTTTCTATTTGGATGTGTCGAAACGATGCCAAATTTGTAAACAACATGGTTTCCCCTGCCTCTGTTATACTATTTTTGATAAGTCGACTTCGGTTACGTATTTATGCTGATTTTGAGCGTTTTTCACGCGCTATGTTTGTGAAATACTGGTGTCTGACGGACACATTCTGTGCCGTCGAGGGGGACCATTTGGTTATCCACTTCTGAACAACAAATATAATAATCTTTAACAATAGTAGTAGTGGCATTTTGATGCAGTAAATTTCTGCAACTGTTGTAATAATATATTGTGCTACAGTCACATATTGTAACATATACAATGAATGCACTGTATTGTACAGTTGCAATATTGTAATTTGTACAATAATTGTATGCATTTTGTTTTGTAATAATATTCTGTGCTACAGTCGCAACAATATACTGTATTATACAGTATTACACTAATATCAGTATACAATATCACGATTCAGTGGCCTACTGTAATATATTATACCGTCATATAGTAAAACACTATATACAGTGATTAGTGCTTAACAATACGCTGGGGTATTGTCTACATTCAATCGTATTATTCTAGCGAAACTTAGTTTTGTATATATAATATTTTATTTGTTTTATGAGTTTCGCTGGAATATAGTTCTTTGTACACGTAGGTTTCAATGAATAAAGTTGTTATTAAAAAGAAAAAAAAGAGAAACGGAGGACGTTGTAGCGTGCTCGCCTTCTGATGGAGATAGTGGTCTCTGGTGACTCAGTCTCCCCAAGAGAAATGAAGGACGTTGTAGAGTACTTGCCCTCTGAGGAAGATAGTGGACTCTGGTGACTCCGTCTCCCCAAGAGAAATGAAGGACGTTGTAGAGTACTTGCCCTCTGAGGAAGATAGTGGACTCTGGTGACTCAGTCTCCCCAAGAGAAATGAAGGACGTTGTAGAGTACTTGCCCTCTGAGGAAGATAGTGGACTCTGATGACTCAGTCTCCCCAAGAGAAATGAAGGACGTTGTAGAGTACTTGCTCTCTGATGAAGATAGTGGTCTCTGGTGACTCAGTCTCCCCAAGAGAAATGAAGGACGTTGTAGAGTACTTGCCCTCTGAGGGAGATACTAGACTCTGATGACTCAGTCTCCCCAAGAGAAATGAAGGACGTTGTAGAGTACTTGCTCTCTGAGGGAGATACTAGACTCTGATGACTCAGTCTCCCCAAGAGAAATGAAGGACGTTGTAGAGTACTTGCCCTCTGAGGGAGATACTAGACTCTGATGACTCAGTCCCCCCAAGAGAAATGGAGGACGTTGTAGAGTGCTCGCCCTCTGAGGGAGATAGTCGCCTCTGGTGACACAGTCTCCCCAAGAGAAATGGAGGACGTTGTAGAGTGCTCGCCCTCTGAGGGAGATAGTGAACTCTGGTGACTCAGTGTCCCCAAGAGAAATGAAGGACGTTATAGAGTACCCGCTCTCTGATGGATATAGTTGACTCTAGTGATTCAGTCGCCCCAAGAGAAATGAAGGACGTTATAGAGTACCCGCCCTCTGAGGGAGATAGTGAAGGGCTTCCGCCTAGTATGCCATGGCAGCTTTCTTGGTTGATTTCTTTCAAGAGGGTTTACTTGGGGTGTTTTCAATGAGATAATACATCGATGGTATGTGGTACAGAGCTAGGACGGTTCGAACCTCTGAGAACGAGCTTTTACCATTGAAGCCTTTCATGGAAGTTTGTCGGACAAATATTTCATGTAGGATAGAATTTCCACCAGAGCAGATGTTTCTGAGCAGCGACAACATGCGCAGATGTATCTGGGCCTCTACTGAGAGGTCACCAAGGAGGATATATACGGCGGGTTGAGCAACTCGATCCGGAAGAGACAGAGTTTGCTTCATTGCTTTTCTGTGGGAAGACTCCATCAGTTGTATGTTTGTCTGGTTCAAAAGAAGTGTTTCGACACCATGTAACAAGATGGGGAGAACATATCTATCTAGCAGGTGAAGAGAGGTGACTGAATTAAGGCCGTTGATCCCATGTAGACCCGAGCTCATCAATGAGTACATGGTTCTCCTGGATTTCTTTATGTTTTCCGCAACTGTGGAACGAACCTTAAGTAAGGAGCTGTCCCGATTAAGGCTTAGATGAACTACTGAGCTTGAGATAGGCATGTCGGCGTTGTCTAGGGAAAACTCAAAACATGGACTGCTGTCGCTTGTCAGGATCGCGCTCTTTGCGGGCTGCAGATCATAGAAGTGCCCTTTGCTGTAGTTTACAGAAATATCCATCAGACTTTGTAGGTTTTAGTCCCTGATGGCACTTAAACAGATGTCGTCTCACAGGTTGGAGCAACCAATGCGAGCACCGTAGCCAGAAAGGATGAGCCGATCGATGAGGTCGGTAATATACACTTGTAAAGATCAGTTGACAGCACACCGTCTTGACGAACACCTTGTTGTGTGTTCACAGAGTCAGAGAGAGAACCATGCCATTTTACTTGAGTGTTGACCCTCTTGTGCAGACCAGAGATGAGGAACCACATGGAGCCCTCGATGCCGAGAGGTAAAGCTTCCTTAGTAGGCAGGAGTGATTCACAACATCAAAAACAGCTCTGGCGTCCATCATTCCGATGTAGGACGACAGGATTTAGACTTGATTTCTTGGACAGATTCCTGTAGGATGATGACACTAAACAGTGGGAAGATGCCAGCAGTGGAGGAACACTGCAGAGGAGCTGTATTTTTGGGGCAATCAGGACACGGAGTATACTTTCATGTAGTTCAGTGACTAAGGAGGTAACATTAATATCCCGATAGTTGGTTGCTTGTTCTTTCCTACCTTTTTTTCAATTATGGCATTCAGTATTACATGTAGAACTTCATACACAGCCTGGCCAGCAAACAATATGTGCTCAGTCGCTACACCCGACAAGTCTGGAGCTTTATTACGGTTTAGATGTGAGATTGAATTTCCAAAACAGAGATGGGCGTCTTCTCAGATTGGTTGATACAGAGATCACGTATCACTATCTCGTCAAATTCCACTTCAGCATTGTGTTGTTTTGTAGGAAGGTTCACCAGAAGTTTAAGATACTTTGGTAAAGTGTGCATTATATACAAGCGTCTAGCCCGTCATTCAATATTCAGCCGTCGTTCATTACAGAATTTTCGCGTCCTTAATCCAAAGACGTAATGAATCCACAGAGCTAATGCCAACCGTCAAGAATAGTGTCACTTGGAAAGGTTGAATCTCCCAGTTACAGAGTGTTCAATTCACCTGTAGTTGATGTCTGTCGTTGGTCACCGGACAAGTTCATGAAAACTTGAAGACTTTTGTTTCCTCTCTCAGCAACGGTCTGTCTCTGTACTTGCACGGTCTGTCTCTGTACTTGCACGGTCTGTCTCTGTACTTGCACGGTCTGTCTCTGTTCTTGCACGGTCTGTCTCTGTACTTGCACGGTCTGTCTCTGTACTTGCACGGTCTGTCTCTGTACTTACACGGTCTGTCTCTGTACTTACACGGTCTGTCTCTGTACTTACACGGTCTGTCTCTGTACTTACACGGTCTGTCTCTGTACTTGCACGGTCTGTCTCTGTACTTGCACGGTCTGTCTCTGTACTTGCACGGTCTGTCTCTGTACTTGCACGGTCTGTCTCTGTACTTGCACGGTCTGTCTCTGTACTTGCACGGTCTGTCTCTGTACTTACACGGTCTGTCTCTGTACTTACACGGTCTGTCTCTGTACTTACACGGTCTGTCTCTGTACTTACACGGTCTGTCTCTGTACTTACACGGTCTGTCTCTGTACTTGCACGGTCTGTCTCTGTACTTGCACGGTCTGTCTCTGTACTTGCACGGTCTGTCTCTGTACTTGCACGGTCTGTCTCTGTACTTGCACGGTCTGTCTCTGTACTTGTCTCTGTACTTGTCTCTGTACTTGTCTCTGTACTTGCACGGTCTGTCTCTGTACTTGTCTCTGTACTTGTCTCTGTACTTGCCGGAGACCTAATCATGCTTCCCTTCTTTGTTTTACCATAGGATGTTCTGGGTCACCGTCACGTGTGAAGTCAGCCGTTTTCCATTCCCGGTGAGCTTTCTTATTGACAGCAACGGCGACTGAAATTTCCTCAGAACAAAAGTGATGGACTTTTTGGACTTTTTGGACTTTTCTACAGTTTGGTTGGATGTTACTATGAACGATTCTGTTAAGATGTCACAAAGCTTTGAGTAGACTCTACTGATGTCAAACTGGGATGTCATCTCGAGATTATAGTCTTCGGGAGTTAGCTAGAAGAGAGTCTGGTATTCAAGCTGGTCGACCGTATCCCAAACACGGCGAAGAAATTTAGAGTTCTCATTCTTGGTGCCATCCTCACTGACATGAAGACCGCACGACACGTTGAGTTTCACAGTAATAGGATGATGGCCTGAGCTGTTAGCATACACTTTGTCATTTTTCTGGCCCTGGTCAAGGCAAGTTGACGACTCTTTTTGAAATAGGAAATAGTCCATGGTTGAATGGTCTCTTTCTTTGAATGTTCAAATGTTGGTCCAGATGTGGCATATGTTAAGTTCAATTCCTGCAGGAACTGTCTGAGTTCAGTCTTTCGTTTTGAGGCTGCATCATTTGTCAGGCCACAGTTGAAATAAAGACAATTATGTGCGTTGACCCAAACTTGGAGTTCAGTTCAAACAGTTGGTCCGAAACATCATTTAATGCTTCGTCGAAGGCAGCACCATTACGGCTCGGCAGGTAAATGGACACATTTAGCACATGAATGGGGCAGACATTCAAGGTAATGGCCTGGATCCTGCAATTGCCATCTTTGATGGTGACGAGATGATCAAGATTTTTCCTCTAAAGGATGGCTACACCACCAGATCAACTGAGAATTGATGATGGAAATTTTTTAGCAGTTCACGTTGGAAATAGAATACACAGTGCTCTTGAATACAGATCACATCACAGCATTTTAACAGGTGGAGTATAGCTTCCACATTTGTGATTATGTTCTTGCAGTTGAAAGTCACAATATTCAGATTCGGGGTATATGAAAAGGTCGGAAGGAGTTGTCGGGGTTGTCGGTACGTGTCTTGGAGTTGTAGTTGATACCCCGATCAACAGCGACACAGCTCACCAATTACCAATATACGAGTTGTCAGAGCATTTCCATCATAGCTCTCTAGATTTGTATCTAATACCGCTTATGCCGGTGCCAGGGGCCGTGTGGTCATGACATCTAAGTTGACACATGAACAGGTACAATAAAAGCGTACCTGAGATACAACACATATCACGAATCGTTAGATTCTTGGTATGTACTTTAGAATAGGTTAACCAGAAGACTATACTGTGAAGTGATGTGGCTCTGTCAGTATGTCGGCATCTCTTCCCACTTCCCTTATATGCGTTGTAATTGAACATATCATCGCTATGTCGGTGATCACGTCATACGTGAACATATCATCGCTATACGTGAACATATAATCGCTATGTCGGTGATCACGTCATCCATGACTAGATGTGAACCAGAGGAGTTCACATGGAGTTGAACGAATTCCGGGAGTGGATTGATGGGGCTGCTAAAGGAGAACCATCGTCTGACTCATCCAGGTTCTGCGTCATCTATATACAATAGCACGTCGGACCCAGAGGTGGGATAATTGGCGGTACTGGAATTGCTAGTATGGTGCAGACCCTTCGGCATGAAAAGTGAGAGGCTGGAGTACATGTAGTTGAGCAGCAGATCGTCTTGGTTTCTGTATGGTGGCCGCCACTTGGCATGTTGGTACCTGGGTTGGTGGGTGCAGCGAGTTGACCTGGTCTATGCTGAATATGCAGAGAGTGGCAGATTGGGAATTCGTACCTCATGGTCGGCATACCTGGGTATATTGGAGGGCTCGAAATGGACGATATGCATGGACAGTATATGATGATGGCAGTGGTGTTTGTACTGGAGTATGTTGAATTTTAGATGTTCTCCTCATATGTGGGGACGGCGGCGGCCATTGTTGGATAAAACTGCATTAATGGATAGGTTTGGGGCATAGGAGGAGGAGGTGGTGCAGGCGAGCTGGATTTGGATTCTAGCTGGGTGATGCGTCGCTTCAGATCTTCTGTTTCTAAGTTTTGAATCCGCTGGAGTAGGTTGGATAGCTCTATGTTCGGGGATTCATGGTTAGATGGACGAGGAACGGTATAGTTTGTGGTAGGTGAAGGATCTTGCTTGTCAGCTTCCAAAGTGGAACTTGCATTCTCAGGAGTTTGTTGGACAGGTTTTTTTGGTGTCTTTTATACTGGCTTCCTTACTTTTTAATATCTGCTTCAGCCTTCTTTAATTTAGCCTCACGGGCACGCAAGTTAGCAAAGCCAGTAGGTTCAGTGTTTTCAAGAAATGAATACAGGATCATTTAGCTGTTAAGGGGAGTATGGAAATGCTTGGGCCTATGCCTGTAGCCTCTAGTTCTGTGTGGATGAGATGAGAAGGTATGAGAGTAGCAGATACATGTACAACATAGTTTTTGGTACTGTCAGATGTAGCAGTAATGGATTTCATAATTGTCTTTTTGTTCAGTGAATATATTCAGGGGATGGAGCGATACCGCACTGTATTCATGCAGATATATACACAGTTGTTGTTGTAAACTATGCGAGGGCAGAATCGATAAAGTTCATATTATACAGTGCATGCAGAAATAAGAGAACAGAAAGGACTTATCAGTCTCTCTGTTGGGTTTGCCCGATTGGTGATTTGGAAGGGCTGGAGAAGAAGTCCGTCGATCTTTGGCAACTTCTGGCTGGGCGAAGACGAACAATTCTAGATGGCGGCATCTTTATGGACCCCGTCACCAGGGCGACTTCACAACAAGCACACAAACGTTAGAGTAAAAAGATGATAAAAGCGCCATGCTGGTGGAAGATCAATTCCCTAATCTAAGAGCAATATACAAAACTTGCAAATATCGATGGCTATCTAAAATTAACTAAAAACGGCGCAGGTGACTAACAACACGTCCGTTCTGGTTTTGAGATTTGAGAAATCCCCCTTTGGATTTGAGAGAAAATCCCCCTTTGGATTTGAGAGAAAAATCCGAGAGCGGGAATTATTCTGGATGCTAGAACTTGGGTCAGTGTTTCCGTTTGGTTTAAATGATAATGTCAGTGGGTTCGGCAATGCTACAAACCGCCGTTCAAATATATCCAACATTACCCAACTATTTAAACCCCATCAACGGAGACAACGCAGCCATGGTTGGCGAAAGTTTAATAGTTCGATGATTCACGATCATATCACTTTAAATTACTTAGTGGGTTTAACTAACGCACCCAATAGTATACATAGCTTACGTACAGTTCTGTATGCGTTACCTCTGAGAGCTTTAAATCAAATAGCCAGAGATATACAGCAATCTGCGTCTTCAGGAAATATAATACCATCAAAAATCAGTAAAGTATGTCAAGATATAGCGTATTTTCGGTTGTATCGTCCAGTGAACATAATCGAAACATCTCAAGATCGGCTTTTCTTGAAACTCAACTACTTAGATAAAGGACTGGACATCATTAATTTACCTCGAATCCTGAATGATCCAGAGGTACGCAACGCTGTACCAAACTATTTCAAGTTCACAGAACCTCCTTGCATTTCATATAAGTATACTAAATCTATAGCCACCAAAATATTCAATTACTCCAATGCTGTCAAGGAGTTTGACTGGAACTTATACACGTCAGGAGGCTATAGTTGTGATTGTGAATCGTCGAACTTTATCTATACACCATGCAAACATATTGTGACTGGTGACCTTGATGTGGTGAGTGATAAGGATCTGAAATTACTCCTGATGAAAGGACCTAAATATAGAGAGCCAAGAAGAATAAATCTGAAGGCCGACCAGAAGATAGTCCTGTCTGCATTGGAACAGTACGTTATTGATTGGTCTAAGCGAGAAAAAGTTGAACCTACAGTACTCGCTGATTGGCTGGACCTCACCAAGAGCAAGGTCGTTGAAACAATCCGCCATATTGACAGAAGTACTCTTCCCCAAGCAAAACAAGTACTGAGAAACCTCAATTCGCAAGAAGTTCTAGCAAATCTCCAGAGTAAATTCGTCATAGTCCCAGCAGACAAAGCTCCGAATAATATAATATTCATATGTAAATATTACTATTACCAGGTGCTGGTTAAAGAATTGAGTGTAGACATATCTTCATCAAATACGTCTACTTACTCCCAAACTGCATTTACTCTGGAAGATTTATTTAACAATCACAAAAAGTTTCTCAGGGAAAGAGGTATTTGTCTTCCAACCAATCATAACGACATACCAAAAATATACTGGACTCCCAAAATGCATAAATCACCATACAAAGCTAGATTCATAGCTGGTTCTAGAAGCTGCACCACCAAGCTTCTTTCAACCCTATTGACGAGGGCCCTTCAGGAGGTAAAAGCATTTTGGGAAAGGTATTGCGCCACTATTTTCAAGAACTCTGGCGTTGAATGTATGTGGATATTGAAAAACTCAAAATGTCTTACGGAAGAACTTGATGCTAAAGGTCACATACCGTACAGACATGTATCCACATGGGATTTCTCGACTCTCTATACTACAATCCCTCATGAGGACCTTATTGACCGTATAAGTTCATTAATAGTATCTGTGTTCATGAAAACTGATCGTAGATATATTAATGTCGGAAGCCATAAAGCATTCTTTAGCTCGACTACATACAAAAGATATCATTCATGGGATGTTTCTTTGTTTATAGAGTTGCTTGAATTTCTCATTAAAAATATCTATGTGAAATTTGGCAACACAATATATCAGCAGCATATAGGTATTCCAATGGGTACTAATTGTGCCCTGTTGGCTGACCTGTATCATTCTCTTATGAATATGACTATATGCAGGCGCTTTCAAAAACCGATCCATTCAAAGCCCGTTCCTTCTCATTCACCAAACGCTATATAGACGATCTTCTCGCTGGGATAATCGCTATCCTCAATGACGCAGTGAAGGATATATATCCACCTTCACTGGATTTGAAGGGAAACTACAGATAGCCCTACAGAGCACATCTTATTTAGATCTCTACCTCTATAAAAATGAAGCGGGCATTCTCTCGTCGACTTTATGACAAAAGAGATGATTACAGACTGTATGTGGCTTCTCCTTTTCGCGGATAGTAATATTCCAGTGGGACCTGCATATAGCGTATACATATCTCGCTTAGTAGCATTTGCTAGATCCTGTGTTAAATGTGATGATTTTAATCAACGTCACAAAACATTGTTGCAGAAACTTATAAAACAGGGCTATTCCACCAAGCGCCTCACTCAAAGTTTCTCAAATTTGGCGATACATATCGCATGCTGATAGCAAAATACGAACGTAGCGTGCAAGATCTATGGCGCTACGTTTCGTAACATGTGCCTAATTCCGCTTAACCCGGGGCTAGGGGCCGTATGAGCCCATGTACTTCAAGATCCTCATGGTACTCATATGAACAGTCACAATCAAAGCGTGATTGAGGTACATCATTTTTAGATGACGACTCTATAACGAATATTATGGATTACGAATACTGATCAGCGATACGGATTTGATATTTTGGAACATCACCTTGATGTCTTGCCGGCATCGTGAAAACTGATGACCGCTTCTCTCTTGCAGGAAACAAGCCTATGTTTATGTATACTTTTGTCTTTTTGAATTTGGTGCTAATACTGTTATATGGAAATGGAATAGGTCTTTGGATTATGGACGCGGATATTCTCTAATGGACGACGGCTGGATTATGACATGACGAACCAGGAGCATAATTTTAACCTGTGTATGCCTGGATTCTGCTGGTGGACAAGTTGTCCCCGAGGCCGGGCCCCTGCACACCCAACAAACATAATGAGCACAACTAAAGAAAAAATATGAAGACAGACCCGAGGAACCTTAGTGCAGGTTTCTCGGCCGAGTCTCTAATAGTTCGAAATGCACTAAGACCTTTTTTCAATCCAAATGACAGATATATTTCTGACAGCAAAGCAAGGCCACGACATCAAACCTTGCAATATTGCGCTTGATGATTGTTTAGCACCGAATTCTACATGTAATAATTTCAAAATTTCTAAGTGTGGACACCGTGGATGTCTCACGTGTCCACTCTTTAATACTTCGGCTTCATTTAGTTCCGCGTTAACTGGTAACTCATATTCTGTTAACTCGTATGTTGATCTTAGTTGTTCTACTACAAACTGTATTTACTTAGTTTCCTGTAAGAAGTGTGGTCAACAGTATGTTGGCAAGACCACCCAAAGACTCCATCTAAGGGTGAACGGTCACAGAAAATCCGTTAGGAAAAGCAATTGCTTATAGGTAGGCATTTTTCTGGACCCGACCATGGCTGGGATAACTTTAGTATTCAGATCATAGACGTCGTCTATCCATCTACTAAGGATTCCCCCTTTGGATTCGAGAGAAAAATTCGAGAG
>JAVTVY010048226.1:0-22279 GCA_036873755.1 Hanleya hanleyi | reverse complement strand
ATACTACCGGAACAGAAAGCAATTCAGATGAAAAAGTACATGGAAATCATTGGGGTACCCGAATGTCATGTGAGAATTTCTGGTTATGGTCCGGATAATAAGTGGAATTGAATGTGGAATTTTTTAGCTAGTCAATTTATCTAGTGCATGACATAGAGCTCAAGGTGGCCTGAATAGATATTTGGGTCAATAATAACGGAACAGAAAGGATCTAATCTGAAAAAGTTCACTCAAACTATGAGATACCGGTATTTTAGTGAAACAAATTTGCAGGCCATGCTAAGGATATTATCTGAAATTAAATGCTGATTGATGTAGCTAGTCGATCCTCCTAGGCTACGGCATATGGCATAAGGTGGCCTGAGTGCCCTCATGACTGTGTACTACCGGAACAGAAAGCAGTTCAGATGAAAAAGTACATGGAAATCATGGGGGTACCCGAATGTCATGTGAGAATTTCTGGTTATGCCCCGGATAATAAGTGGAATTCAATGTGGAATTTTGTAGCTAGGCAATTTATCTATTCTATGACATAGAGCTCACGTTGGCCTGATCGGATATTTGGGTATACAGTAACAGAACACAAGGCATATAAGTCGAAAAAGATGATTCAAATTTTGAGGCACCGTTAATTTGAGGGAAGAATTGCAGGCCATGCTTGAAATAATAACTGGAATTTAGTGTTGATTTCTATAGCTACTCTATGCTCCTAAGATATGGCATAGGTCATATGGTGGCCTGATTCTTCTTATGAAGTAATACTTCCGAAACAGAAAGGGTATGAGCTGAAAAAGTTGATCCAAATTAGGGGGTACCCGGATGTCATGTGACAATTGCTGGCCACGTTACGGATAATAACTGGAATTCGATGTGGGATTCTGTAGCTAGCGAATATATACAGGCCCTGAAATAGGGCCCAGGGTGGCCTGAAAAGATATTTGGGGCAATAGTAACGGAACAGAAAGGATCTAATCTGAAAAAGTTCGCTGAAACTATGGGGTACCGGTATATTGGGGAGAAAGATTGCAGGCCATGCTAAGGATATGAACTGAAATTAAATGCTGATTTGTGAAGCTAGTCCATCCTCCTAGGCTACGGCATAGGGTGTATGGTGGCCCGAGTGCCCTCATGACTGTATACTACCGGAACAGAAAGCAATTCAGATGAAAATGTGCATGGAAATCATGGGGGTACCCGAATGTCATGTGAGAATTTCTGGTTATGGTCCGGATAATAAGTGGAATTCAATGTGGAATTTTGTAGCTAGTCAATTTATCTAGTGCATGAAATAGAGCTCAAGGTGGCCTGAATAGATATTTGGGTCAATAGTAACGGAACAGGAAGGATCTAATCTGAAAAAGTTCACTCAAACTATGGAATACCGGTATTTTGGGGAGAAAAATTGCAGGCCATGCTAAGGATATTAACTGAAATTAAATGCTGATTTATGTAGCTAGTCCATTCTCCTAGGCTACGGCATAGGGCATATGGTGGCCTGAGTGCCCTCATGACTGTATACTACCGGAACAGAAAGCAATTCAGATGAAAAAGTGCATGGAAATTTTGGGGGTACCCGAATGTCATGTGGGAATTTCTGATTATGCTCCGGATAATAAATGGAATTCAATGTGGAATTTTGTAGCTACTAAATTTATCTAGTCCACGACATAGAGCTCAAGGTAGCCTGAACGGATATTTGTGTATACCGTAACAGAACACAAAGCATATAAGTCGAAAAAGATGATTCAAATTTTGAGGTACGTAAATTTGAGAGAAGAATTGCAGCCCATACTTGGGATAATAACTGGAATTTAGTGCTGTTTTCTGTAGCTAGTCTATGCTCCTAAGCTATGGCATAGGGCAAATGGTGGCCTGTGTGTCCTCATGACTGTATACTACCGGAACAGAAAGCAATTCAGATGAAAAAGTGCATTGAAATTTTGGGGGTACCCGAATGTCATGTGACAATTTCTGGTTATGCCCGGGATAATAAGTGGAATTCAATGTGAAGTTTTGTAGCTAGTCAATTTATCTAGTCCATGACATAGAGATCAAGGTGGCCTGAACGGAAATTTTGGGTATACAATAACAGAACACAAAGCATGTAAGTGGAAAATGATGATTCAAATTTTGAGGTACCGTAAATTTGAGAGAAGAATTGCAGGCCTTGCTCGGAATAATAACTGGAATTTAGTGTTGCTTTCTGTAGCTAGTTTATGCTCCTACGTTATGGCATACGTCATATGGTGGCTTGATTCTCCTTATGAAGTAATACTTCCGAAACAGAAAGAGTATCAGCTGAAAAAGTTGATCCAAATTAGGGGGGTACCCGGATGTCATGTGACAATTGCTGGTCATGTTACGGATAATAACTGGAATTCAATGTGGGATTCTGTAGGTAGCGAACATATACAGGCCCTGGTATAGGGCCCAGGGTGGCCTGAATAGATATTTGGGTTAATAGTAACGGAACAGAAAGGATCTAATCTGAAAAAGTTCACTCAAACTATGGAATAATAGGTATTTTGGGGCGGAAAATTGCAGGCCATGCTAAGGATATTAACTGAAATTAAATGCTGATTTATGTAACTAGTCCATCCTCCTATGCTACGGCATAGGGTGTATGATGGTCCGAGTGCCCTCAAGACTGTATACTACCTGTACAGAGAGCAATTCAGATGAAAAAGTGCATGGAAATCATGGGGGTACCCGAATGTCATGTGAGAATTTCTGGTTATGGTCCGCATAATAAATGGAATTCAGTGTGGAATTTTGTAGCTAGTCAATTTATATAGTCCATGATATAGAGCTCAAGGTGGCCTGAATAGATATTTGGGTCAATAGTAAGGGAACAGAAAGGATCTAATCTGAAAAAGTTCACTCAAACTATGGAATAATAGATAATCTTGGGCGAAAAATTTCAGGCCATGCTAAGGATATTAACTGAAATTAAATGCTGATTTATGTAGCTAGTCCATCCTCCTAGGCTACGGCATAGGGTGTATGGTGGCCCGAGTGCCCTCATGACTGTATACTACCGGAACAGAAAGCAATTCAGATGAAAAAGTGCATGGAAATTTTGGGGGTACCTGAATGCCATGTGAGAATTTCTGGTTATGGTCCGGATAATAAGTGGAATTCAATGTGGAATTTTGCAGCTAGTCAATTTATCTAGTCCATGACATAGAGCTCAAGGTGGCCTGAATAGATATTTGGGTCAATAGTAACGGAACAGGAAGGATCTAATCTGAAAAAGTTCACTCAAACTATGGGATACCGGTTTTTTGGGGATAAAAATTGCAGGCCATGCTAAGGATATTAGCTGAAATTAAATGCTGATTGATGTAGCTAGTCCATCCTCCTAGGCTACGGCATAGGGCATATGGTGGCCTGTGTGCCCTCATGACTGTATACTACCGGAACAGAAAGCAATTCAGATGAAAAAGTGCATGGAAATTTTGGGGGTACCCGTATGTCATGTGAGAATTTCTGGTTATGCCCCGGATAATAAGTGGGATTCAATGTGGAATTTTGCAGCTAGTCAATTTATCTAGTCCATTACAAGAGTCTAGTCCGCCATTCATAATCCAGCCGTCGTCCATTAGAGAATATCCGCGTCCATAATCCAAAGACCTATTCCATTTTCCATATAACAGTATTAGCACCAAATTCAAAAAGACAATCATAGTATACATAAACTTCGGCTTGTTTCCTGCAAGAGAGAGGCGGTCAACAGTTTTCAATGATGCCGCCAAGACATCATGATGTCTTGACATAGAGCTCAAGGTGGCCTGAACGGATATTTGGGTATACAGTAACAGAACACAAAGCATATAAGTCGAAAATGATGATTCAAATTTTGATGTACCGTAAATTTGAGGGAAGAATTGCAGGCCATGCTTGGGTAATAACCGGAATTTAGTGCTGCTTTCTATAGCTAGTCTATGCTCCTAAGCTATGGCATAGGGCATATGGTGGCCCGAGTGCCCTCATGACTGTATACTACCGGAACAGAAAGCATTTCAGATGAAAAAGTGCATGTAAATCATTGGGTGTACCCGAATGTCATGTGAGAATTTCTGGTTATGGTCCGGGTAATAAGTGGAATTCAATGTGGAATTTCGTAGCTAGTCCATTTATGTAGTCCATGACATAGAGCTCAAGGTGGCCTGAATAGATATTTGGGTCAATAATAACGGAACAGAAAGGATCTAACCTGGAAAAGTTCACTCAAACTATTGAATACCGGTATTTTGGGGAGAAAAATTGCAGGCCATGCTAAGGATATTAACTGAAATTAAATGCTGATTTATGTAGCTAGTCCATCCTCCTAGGCTACGGCATAGGGTGTATGGTGGCCTGAGTGCCCTCATGACTGTATACTACCGGAACAGAAAGAAATTCAGATGAAAAAGTGCATGGAAATCATGGGGGTACCCGAATGTCATGTGAGAATTTCTGGTTATGCCCCGGATAATAAGTGGAATTCAATATGGAATTTTGTAGCTAGTCAATTTGTCTAGTCCATAACATAGAGTTAAAGGTGGCCTGAACGGATATTTGGGTATACAGTAACAGAACGCAAGGCATATAAGTCGAAAAAGAAGATTCAAATTTTGAGGCACCGTTAATTTGAGGGAAGAATTGCAGGCCATGCTTGAAATAATAACTGGAATTTAGTGCTGCTTTCTATAACTACTCTATGCTCCTAAGATATGGCATAGGTCATATGGTGGCCTGATTCTCCTTATGAAGTAATACTTCCGAAACAGAAAGGGTATGAGCTGAAAAAGCTGATCCAAATTAGGGGGGTATCCGGATGTCATGTGACAATTGCTGGCCATGTTACGGATAATAACCGGAATTCAGTGTGGGATTCTGTAGCTAGTGAACATATATAGGCCCTGAAATAGGGACCAGGGTGGCCTGAATAGATACTTGGGTCAAAAGTAACGGAACAAAAAGGATCTAATCTGAGAAAGTTCACTCAAACTATGGGGTACCGGTATATTGGGGAGAAACATTGCAGGCCATGCTAAGGATATTAACTGAAATTAAATGCTGATTTATGTAGCTAGTCCATCCTCCTAGGCTACGGCATAGGGGGTATGGTGGCCCGAGTGCCCTCATGACTGTATACTACCGGAACAGAAAGCAATTCAGATGAAAAAGTGCATGGAAATCATGGGGGTATCCGAATGTCATGTGAGAATTTCTGGTTATGGTCCGAAAAATAAATGGAATTCAATGTGGAATTTTGTAGCTAGTCAATTTATCTAGTGCATGACATAGAGCTCAAGGTGGCCTGAATAGATATTTGGGTCAATAGTAACGGTACAGAAAGGATCTAATCTGAAAAAGTTCACTCAAACTATGGAATACCGGTATTTTGGGGAGAAAAATTGCAGGCCATGCTAAGGATATTAACTGAAATTAAATGCTGATTTATGTAGCTAGTCCATCCTCCTAGGCTACGGCATAGGGTGTATGGTGGCCCGAGTGCCCTCAAGACTGTATACTACCGGAACAGAAAGCAATTTAGATGAAAAAGTGCATGGAAATTTTGGAGGTACCCGAATGTCATGTGGGAATTTCTGATTATGCTCCGTATAATAAATGGAATTCAATGTGGAATTTTGTAGCTACTAAATTTATCTAGTCCACGACATAGAGTTCAAGGTGGCCCGAACGGATATTTGGGTATACAGTAACAGAACACAAAGCATATAAGTCGAAAAAGATGATTCAAATTTTGAGGTACGTAAATTTGAGAGAAGAATTGCAGCCCATACTTGGGATAATAACTGGAATTTAGTGCTGCTTTCTGTAGCTAGTCTATGCTCCTAAGCTATGGCATAGGGCAAGTGGTGGCCTGTGTGTCCTCATGACTGTATACTACCGGAACAGAAAGCAATTCAGATGAAAAAGTGCATTGAAATTTTGGGGGTACCCGAATGTCATGTGACAATTTCTGGTTATGCCCGGGATAATAAGTGGAATTCAATGTGAAGTTTTGTAGCTAGTCAATTTATCTAGTCCATGACATAGAGATCAAGGTGGCCTGAACGGAAATTTTGGGTATACAATAACAGAACACAAAGCATGTAAGTGGAAAATGATGATTCAAATTTTGAGGTACCGTAAATTTGAGAGAAGAATTGCAGGCCTTGCTCGGAATAATAACTGGAATTTAGTGTTGCTTTCTGTAGCTAGTTTATGCTCCTACGTTATGGCATACGTCATATGGTGGCTTGATTCTCCTTATGAAGTAATACTTCCGAAACAGAAAGAGTATCAGCTGAAAAAGTTGATCCAAATTAGGGGGGTACCCGGATGTCATGTGACAATTGCTGGTCATGTTACGGATAATAACTGGAATTCAATGTGGGATTCTGTAGGTAGCGAACATATACAGGCCCTGGTATAGGGCCCAGGGTGGCCTGAATAGATATTTGGGTTAATAGTAACGGAACAGAAAGGATCTAATCTGAAAAAGTTCACTCAAACTATGGAATAATAGGTATTTTGGGGCGGAAAATTGCAGGCCATGCTAAGGATATTAACTGAAATTAAATGCTGATTTATGTAGCTAGTCCATCCTCCTATGCTACGGCATAGGGTGTATGATGGCCCGAGTGCTCTCAAGACTGTATACTACCTGTACAGAGAGCAATTCAGATGAAAAAGTGCATGGAAATCATGGGGGTACCCGAATGTCATGTGAGAATTTCTGGTTATGGTCCGCATAATAAATGGAATTCAGTGTGGAATTTTGTAGCTAGTCAATTTATATAGTCCATGATATAGAGCTCAAGGTGGCCTGAATAGATATTTGGGTCAATAGTAAGGGAACAGAAAGGATCTAATCTGAAAAAGTTCACTCAAACTATGGAATAATAGATATTTTTGGGCGAAAAATTTCAGGCAATGCTAAGGATATTAACTGAAATTAAATGCTGATTTATGTAGCTAGTCCATCCTCCTAGGCTACGGCATAGGGTGTATGGTGGCCCGAGTGCCCTCATGACTGTATACTACCGGAACAGAAAGCAATTCAGATGAAAAAGTGCATGGAAATTTTGGGGGTACCTGAATGCCATGTGAGAATTTCTGGTTATGGTCCGGATAATAAGTGGAACTCAATGTGGAATTTTGTAGCTAGTCAATTTATCTAGTCCATGACATAGAGCTCAATGTGGCCTGAATAGATATTTGGGTCAATAGTAACGGATCAGAAAGGATCTAATCTGAAAAAGTTCACTCAAACTATGGGATACAGGTCTTTTGGGGAGAAAAACTGCAGGCCATGCTAAGGATATTAACTGAAATTAAATGCTGATTTATGTAGCTAGTCCATTCTCCTAAGCTACGGCATGGGGCATATGGTGGCCTGAGTCCACGACATAGAGCTCAAGGTGCCCTGAACGGAAATTTGGGTATACAGTAACAGAACACAAAGCATATAAGTCGAAAAAGATGATTCAAATTTTGAGGTACGTAAATTTGAGGGAAGAATTGCAGGCCATGCTTGGGATAATAACTGGAATTTAGTGTTGCTTTCTGTAGCTAGTCTATGCTTCTAAGCTATGGCATATGGCATATGGCGGCTTGAGTGCCCTCATGACTGTATACTACCGGAACAGAAAGCAATTCAGATGAAAAAGTGCATGGAAATTTTGGGGGTACCTGAATGCCATGTGAGAATTTCTGGTTATGGTCCGGGTAATAAGTGGAATTCAATGTGGAATTTTGTAGCTTGTCAATTTATCTAGTCCATGCCATAGAGCTCAAGGTGGCCTGAATAGATATTTGGGTCAATAGTAACGGAACAGAAAGGATCTAATCTGAAAAAGTTCACTCAAACTATGGAATAATAGGTATTTTGGGGCGAAAATTTGCAGGCCATGCTAAGGATATTAACTGAAATTAAATGCTGATTTATGTAGCTAGTCCATCCTCCTATGCTACGGCATAGGGTGTATGATGGCCCGAGTGCCCTCAAGACTGTATACTACCTGTACAGAGAGCAATTCAGATGAAAAAGTGCATGGAAATCATGGGGGTACCCGAATGTCATGTGAGAATTTCTGGTTATGGTCCGCATAATAAGTGGAATTCAGTGTGGGATTTTGTAGCCAGTCAATTTATATAGTCCATGATATAGAGCTCAAGGTGGCCTGAATAGATATTTGGGTCAATAGTAAGGGAACAGAAAGGATCTAATCTGAAAAAGTTCACTCAAACTATGGAATAATAGATATTTTTGGGCGAAAAATTTCAGGCAATGCTAAGGATATTAACTGAAATTAAATGCTGATTTATGTAGCTAGTCCATCCTCCTAGGCTACGGCATAGGGTGTATGGTGGCCCGAGTGCCCTCATGACTGTATACTACCGGAACAGAAAGCAATTCAGATGAAAAAGTGAATGGAAATTTTGGGGGTACCTGAATGCCATGTGAGAATTTCTGGTTATGGTCCGGATAATAAGTGGAACTCAATGTGGAATTTTGTAGCTAGTCAATTTATCTAGTCCATGACATAGAGCTCAATGTGGCCTGAATAGATATTTGGGTCAATAGTAACGGATCAGAAAGGATCTAATCTGAAAAAGTTCACTCAAACTATGGGATACAGGTCTTTTGGGGAGAAAAACTGCAGGCCATGCTAAGGATATTAACTGAAATTAAATGCTGATTTATGTAGCTAGTCCATTCTCCTAGGCTACGGCATAGGGCATATGGTGGCCTGAGTCCACGACATAGAGCTCAAGGTGCCCTGAACGGAAATTTGGGTATACAGTAACAGAACACAAAGCATATAAGTCGAAAAAGATGATTCAAATTTTGAGGTACGTAAATTTGAGGGAAGAATTGCAGGCCATGCTTGGGATAATAACTGGAATTTAGTGTTGCTTTCTGTAGCTAGTCTATGCTTCTAAGCTATGGCATATGGCATATGGCGGCTTGAGTGCCCTCATGACTGTATACTACCGGAACAGAAAGCAATTCAGATGAAAAAGTGCATGGAAATTTTGGGGGTACCTGAATGCCATGTGAGAATTTCTGGTTATGGTCCGGGTAATAAGTGGAATTCAATGTGGAATTTTGTAGCTTGTCAATTTATCTAGTCCATGCCATAGAGCTCAAGGTGGCCTGAATAGATATTTGGGTCAATAGTAACGGATCAGAAAGGATCTAATCTGAAAAAGTTCACTCAAACTATGGGATATAGGTATTTTGGGGAGAAAAACTGCAGGCCATGCTAAGGATATTAACTGAAATTAAATGCTGATTTATGTAGTTAGTCCATTCTCCTAGGCTACGGCATAGGGCATATGGTGGCCTGAGTGCCCTCATGACTGTATACTACCGGAACAGAAAGCAATTCAGATGAAAAAGTGCATGGAGATTTGGGGAGTACCCGAATGTCATGTGAGAATTTCGGGTTATGCTCCGGATAATAAATGGAATTCAATGTGGAATGTTGTAGCTAGTAAATTTATCTAGTCCATGACATAGAGCTCAAGGTGGCCTGAATAGATATTTGGGTCAATAGTAACGGATCAGAAAGGATCTAATCTGAAAAAGTTCACTCAAACTATGGGGTACCGGTATTTTGGGGAGAAAAATTGCAGGCCATGTTAAGGATATTAACTGAAATTAAATGCTGCTTATGTAGCTAGTCCATTCTCCTAGGCTACGGCATAGGGCATATGGTGGCCTGAGTGACCTCATGACTGTATACTACCGGAACAGAGAGCAATTCAGACGAAAAAGTGCATTGAAATTTTGGGGGTACCCGAATCTCATGTGAGAATTTCTGGTTATGCTCGGGATAATAAGTGGAATTCAATGTGGAATTTTGTAGCTAGTCAATTTATCTAGTGCATGACATAGAGATCAAGGTGGCCTGAACGGATATTTTGGGTAACAATAACAGAACACAAAGCATGTAAGTGGAAAATGATGATTCATATTTTGAGGTACCGTAAATTTGAGGGAAGAATTGCAGGCCATGCTTGGGATAATAACTGGAATTTAGTGTTGCTTTCTATAGCTAGTCTATGCTTCTAAGCTATAGCATAGGGCATATGGTGGCCTGAGTGCCCTCATGACTGTATACTACCGGAACAGAAAGAAATTCAGATGAAAAAGTGCATAGAAATTTTGGGGGTACCTGAATGCCATGTGAGAATTTCTGGTTATGGTCCGGATAATAAGTGGAATTCAATGTGGAATTTTGTAGCTAGTCAATTTATCTAGTCCATGACATAGAGCTCAAGGTGGCCTGAATAGATATTTGGGTCAATAGTAACGGATCAGAAAGGATCTAATCTGAAAAAGTTCACTCAAACTATGGGATACAGGTATTTTGGGGAGTAAAACTGCAGGCCATGAAAAGGATATTGACTGAAACTAAATGCTGATTTATGTAGCTAGTCCATTCTCCTAGACTACGGCATAGGGCATATGGTGGCCTGAGTGCCCTCATGACTGTATACTACCGGAACAGAAAGCAATTCAGATGAAAAAGTGCATGGAGATTTGGGGAGTACCCGAATGTCATGTGTGAATTTCGGGTTATGCTCCGGATAATAAATGGAATTCAATGTGGAATTTTGTAGCTAGTAAATTTATCTAGTCTACGACATAGAGCTCAAGGTGCCCTGAACGGATATTTGGGTATACAGTAACAGAACACAAAGCATATAAGCCGAAAAAGATGATTCAAATTTTGAGGTACGTAAATTTGAAGGAAGAATTGCAGGCCATGCTTGGGATAATAACTGGAATTTAGTGTTGCTTTCTGTAGCTAGTCTATGCTTCTAAGCTATAGCATATGGCATATGGCGGCCTGAGTGCCCTCATGACTGTATACTACCGGAACAGAAAGCAATTCAGATGAAAAAGTGCATGGAAATTTTGGGGGTACCTGAATGCCATGTGAGAATTTCTGGTTATGGTCCGGGTAATAAGTGGAATTCAATGTGGAATTTTGTAGCTAGTCAATTTATCTAGTCCATGACATAGAGCTCAAGGTGGCCTGAATAGATATTTGGGCCAATAGTAACGGATCAGAAAGGATCTAATCTGAAAAAGTTCACTCAAACTATGGGATATAGGTATTTTGGGGAGAAAAACTGCAGGCCATGCTAAGGATATTAACTGAAATTAAATGCTGATTTATGTAGCTAGTCCATTCTCCTAGGCTACGGCATAGGGCATATGGTGGCCTGAGTGCCCTCATGACTGTGTACTACCGGAACAGAAAGCAATTCAGATGAAAAAGTGCATGGAGATTTGGGGAGTGCCCGAATGTCATGTGAGAATTTCGGGTTATGCTCCGGGTAATAAATGGAATTCAATGTGGAATTTTGTAGCTAGTAAATTTATCTAGTCTACAACATAGAGCTCAAGGTGCCCTGAACGGATATTTGGGTATACAGTAACAGAACACAAAGCATATAAGCCGAAAAAGATGATTCAAATTTTGAGGTACGTAAATTTGAAGGAAGAATTGCAGGCCATGCTTGGGATAATAACTGGAATTTAATAAATGGAATTCAATGTGGAATTTTGTAGCTAGTAAATTTATCTAGTCCTTGACATAAAGCCCAAGGTGGCCTGAATAGATATTTGGGTCAATAGTAACCGATCAGAAAGGATCTAATCTGAAAAAGTTCACTCAAACTATGGGATACAGGTATTTTGGGGAGAAAAACTGCAGGCCATGCTAAGGATATTAACTGAAATTAAATGCTGATTTATGTAGCTAGTCCATTCTCCTATGCTACGGCATAGGGCATATGGTGGCCTGAGTGCCCTCATGGCTGTAAACTACCGGAACAGAAAGCAATTCAGATGAAAAAGTGCATGGAAATTTTGGGGGTACCTGAATGCCATGTGAGAATTTCTGGTTATGGTCCGGTTAATAAGTGGAATTCAATGTGGAATTTTGTAGCTAGTCAATTTATCTAGTCCATGAAATAGAGCTCAAGGTGGCCTGAATAGATATTTGGGTCAATAGTAACGGAACAGAAAGGATCTAATCTGAAAAAGTTCACTCAAACTAGGGAATACCGGTATTTTGGGGAGAAAAATTACAGGGCATGCTAAGGATATTAACTGAAACTAAATGCCGATTTATGTAGCTAGTCCATCCTCCTAGGCTACGGCATAGGGTGTATGGTGGCCCGATTGCCCTCATGACTGTATACTACCGGAACAGAAAGCAATTCAGATGAAAAAGTGCATGGAAATCATTGGGGTACCCGAATGTCATGTGAGAATTTCTGGTTATGGTCCGGATAATAAGTGGAATTCAATGTGGAATTTTGTAGCTAGTCAATTTATGTAGTCCATGACATAGAGCTCAAGGTGGCCTGAACGGATATTTGGGTATACAGCAGGGGCGGCGGAACCCGGGGTGGGGGGCCCCTAATATTCAAAGAGGGGGTCAAGGACCACTTTGCCCCCCTTCCCCCCAATAATGGTTGTCCATGCTATTGGTAACGACTGGATTTCATTGTTGACTTTTCGTTCACTGCCTATTTAGAGGGCAAAGATGTGACTTGAAGATGCTCGTACGGCTGCAACATCCCAACCGAGAACTGTAAATCATTCATGTTAATCCTTTATGAACCGGGGGGGGGGGCGGCATTATGATACATTTCCAAACGTTTTACGCAGCTCTGGAACAAAGACGACAAGACAGCTGAAACTTGATAGTTTTGCCAATGTTATGCCGTATTTGGTGCGAAGGATATGATTTACGCCAAGATGGCGGTCACGAGATGTCCTCAGTAAACTCTAACATGACAAATTTATCTATACATTTTGTCAAAAGAAACTATTTTGTATCACACTAATTAGTTTTTTGGAGACGAATAAATAATTTCAGAGAATGAGTTCGAAAAATAAAAGAAAGGAATGCGAAAAACTTACGTCACTGTGAGGTCAAGATCGTGGCCATATTGAACTTTTTATACATTTTCTCATAAAGCCTTATCCTGAAATATAGTATGGAATGTTTTATATCTCTACCCCAAGGAATAACTAAAACAGATTGGAGAGCCTCCAAATAGCCCAGGCCTGGAACGTTTAGAATTTTAAGGTGCAGGGTGTCTTGAATGCTCTTTAAAGCCTATATATTACTCAAAAAGGAGGGGCTTGAGCCAGGTTTTTTTCATTCAAACTACCGGCATGTCTTCTGAGAATGACGCACGAATGTACGGAGATTAACCCTATATGGCCTGGGCTTTTCGCGACCTGTCCAGGCCTGGGGGAGGGTGCCGAAATGTCCCCAACCCCTTCCCCTAATTATTTTCCTTACCCTTTGAACCTGGAGGTTGAAACTTACCACACTATACAAAGCTCTACCATAAAATATAAAAAAATCCAAGATGGCCGATAGTGACGTCATCTTCAAAAACGACATTCTTTGGCTCAGATTTGTAGATTTTTTATTTATGCTATTTCTCCGCAAAATAATGCATGATAAATTGGCAAATATTAATGTGTTGTGAAAGAGAATGATTTTTGCCCACTTTGAATGGCGGAAAGCACCTTTTCTTAATAGAAGTTTTTAAGAAAAAAGACGAGAGCATGAATTTTAACCCGATCTGGCCTGGGGGGGGGGAGTGAACTTTTCTCCGCTAATGAACTTTTCTCCGCTGCTTCGAAACGACAAAACCGAGGAGGCTGAAACTTTGTGACTTTCAAGCTTATCTTATTGGGGTGATTTTGAGCTTATTTTCAACCCCCGGGCAGAGGATAATGGGAAAATTCAAAATGGCGACCATGTGGTATGCGCGAAAGTCGTGTTTTCGCTCCATTTCTTCACATTTTCCTTGTCTAAAAGACCTTAAAAGTATATTATTTATGCCAAACCAATTATTTTCTATTTTATAAGATTTTTTTCAAGAGAAAATCGGGAAAATGAAATTTTCGAAAAATCGACCCCAAAAAAGCTGAAAAATGGCTTCCGAGAAGATTACGTCACTGTGACGTCATCATGGCGGCCATATTCGATTTTTTTACATTTTCCGGAAGAGCTTGAACCCAAGATACTGTGTGGTAAGTTTCAGCGCTCTAGCCTTAGTGGTAGAGAAAATATATAGGGGGGGCATTTTCCGACCCCCCCCCCAGGCTGCGATACACCCCAAATCGCCCAGGCCAGATAGGGTTAAGGCAATCCATGTGACCGCCATGTTGAATTTACTCATGATGCTCTCCCCGGGGGTTATGCAAATAGGCTCAATATGAACCCAATATGATAAAATATATAGTCACGGAGTGTGAGCTATTACTTTTTTGTGGTTCCGAAGATAGCGCAGAAAGTTTGGTAAGGGGGTGGGGCCATGTTGGCTCACCCAAGTCTGGTAGGGTTAACTGGATGCCAATGTTGATTTTGAAGTTAGCGCTTGTTCCTAGGCTAATGGTAAAGAGGGCATGGTGTTTAGAATACTTTGAAAGGTATAAAAGTCGAAGTTTTCATGTGTCTGGCTCTATATACAAGCAGGATATTCAGAGAACCTTAATAGAGATGCAGTTATTGGTACTGGCAAAATATATAGGATTTGTTATAATTTTGGTAATATGGTGCTTGAGCGTTTGATTTTATGGAATTATGCATCAATACCTTAATAAATTCAGTGTACATGTTGAATGTGGTGTAACATCACTTTCAGCAATATATTCAACATTGAATCTCGGATGTCGAACGTCGAACTTATTGCTAACTTCTGCACGCTGAAATAAACTGACTACATGTAGTAAATCTTGTTGAACATGGAAAAGCTAACTGACAAGTTGTATTGCAAGCGGTGCGCCCAAACGACAGAGCACTGGAACGAGCAGTGTTATCAGAAGTTCATTATGAGTAATGAATGTCTGGTGTTATCAATTCTGTCCGCACATAGTCATTAAGGATAAGGAGGTTAGGGAATTTGGCTTAATGTCACACTCAATTTTGTTTCACTCATATGGTGACAGTCACTTTGGTTGGTGGAGGAAGCCGGAGTACCTGGAGAGAACCACCGCCCTTCGGCAAGTAACTGACAAACTTTCACACATGGACCAGCTGGGCTCGAACCCGAGCCGGTTCAGCGGTGTGAAGCTAGCGGTCACCAGCGAAGTGCCTTAGACCACTCGGCCGCCGAGGGCCCTTAAGGATAAGGGGGAGGATCCAGTTTCCAGCACTAAGTAAAAAAATCCCAATTCCAGGTCTCTCTCTAGAACACAGTAAAACACAGCTTTTACTCACCTCCAATCTCCCGTAGAATGTATAACACGAATACAGCTCAAATTTGGATTCTGGTTAAAAGCGTAGTTTGAAGCATGGAAAATATCACCGTTGAAGTTTCATTGTAAAGATGTAATGATACAATGGTACTTTCTTCACAATGTTGGGATTGCATTTACAGAATTTCAGTCGGAGAGGTGGTTTGACTTTGAATGTAATTTGTACATTATTTGTTCATACTAAACTACATCAACTGCTTGTCGGACCTCAGTGTAGTGTTAAAATATCGTTCTATACATTTTTCATTGTATTTTGCGTTATATTTCACCAGAAATTTGATTCGTAGATTTGACTATGAATGTGATATTTTGAATAATTCAACCTCGACATTTTAAATGAGTTATATATTCTAAGGCAGATTGGTGGTTAGTAAAAACTGTGTTTTACGATGTTTTACTGACAAACTTGGAATTGGGATTTCTAAGTTGGTGTTGGAAACTGGATTCTCCCCCTTATACTTAAGGGACGGATAAACCAGCAATTATTTGAAAGCCGGGTACCCGGTAATAGGAAATAGTCTGTTATTGTGTGTATTCTGGATACTATAAAGTCATATATTAAAATGTTCCCGTCCCATGGAGAATCTCAAGTTTGACATGCAAGTAAATATGCAGAGGTTCACAAAGAAAAAAATGCACAACACTGAAAGTACTTTAAAAGATTTTAAATTGTCTATGCAACAACAACGACTATGTCAGAAAAGAAAAATTGCAATGGAAAGTATCCTTTGAAGATGGAAAGATGGAAAGTATCCATATCAGCTAATATGGAGGGCAGTTTCAAACTGTGTAGCCTTTGGCAAGACCCGAGTCAGTCAGGTACATTCGTTTCACCAAGCTGTTAAGCTTTAACCACATACCAAAACGTTCTGATCCATTGATTATCTCGGAATAATAGAGGATGAAGCTGACTCCGAAAATATTAGCGAAAAGCTTTTTGAAGATCAATATTTCGACACATATTATTCATGCTATCGTCAGGAATGATACACACCCAAAAAGGTGTTGAGCTTATCACCAAATAAATAAATTTTCACCGACATCATATATCCCCAACACCATTTATTGGTGTTGAAACAGCATTTTCACTTGTCAGTGAACACCAAAATATGGTGTCGAACCATTTTCAACACAATTGCTTGGTGTTGAACTGGTCTCAACCTCATTGTTTGTGTTCACATTGGTCAACACCATTTCTCAACACCAATTTACGGGTGTTGACCAGCTCTCAACCCCAATAAAAGGTGTTGGGTCAACACCATTTTTTTCTGGCTGTGTAGTTTACGACAGGTTCCATGAGTATATTTAAGTTTTATAGAACAATCCCTTTCCGGTTCATTCCATTTTGGGTGATTTCACTGGCCTGCACATTACTCACTATATACTAGTATGTCTGACTGGTTGAATATCTTTTAATTATAGTGTAAAACATATATATACCCATAGAACCTGTTATAAACTATCATTTCTCAAGATATATGCATAAATATATGTCGAAATATTGATCTACAAAATGCACTTCAGTAGTATTTTCGGAATCAAATCCTCCTGTATTTAAATCACAAATGCCGCCTTTGTGGGACAGTCCAACTAGACGCTCAAAGTCCGCATGTGCGAATATTTCACCTGTAAAAATACATGGCGGTACATAGATATCCTCCTCAGCTAGTCGATTATTACAATCGAGCCTATCGCCGGAGTATTCATGGAGCACCCATTGACTTCACCAAGCGCATCGAGGCCCAATCTGGTGTTGTAACCCCAACCACGACAGAAGGCGGTGTTCAACACAGGGGACTCTGTACGGGTCAGTAAATTCAAGTATTGGAGAAGAGTCACCTTCACAACTGGGCGATGAGCACTTCATGATCAAACGCCGCGTACCTCGACAGTCGCGGGTGTATGAACTGGAAGAGCTTCAGAGGAGCCACTGGAAGGGACATTTTACGAGAAAGAATTACAACCAGGAGTGAAAACAACAGAAGACTATAACACAGATCCCAAGACGGTGCACCTCGTGAAATGGCAAGGCTGGCCCAAGTACGTTCAATTCCCGGGGTCGGTCCAATCAGGTTAAACGGCTATATAGTCAGGAAACCCATGGCCTCGAGAAGCCTAACATTGTATTTTCACACCCAACACCGTAAATGTCCATGGATGCCCATTGGGTTTAACATTGAAGTAACTGAGGCGTATCATAGGCCTTATCTAGGGACAGATGCCACTTGCTGGGCCATAACGTGACCGGGAGTGACCTTTGAGCCGGATGTGACATAAGTGACGTCAGCTCCATGTGATCCACATGACGTCATCAGCCTCAACTTCAATGCTAATGAATTTGCCCTTTACATACTACTGACAGTCTTATTTTACCGGATATCTTTTTTGCAGTCACATGCATATAGATATACAGTACATATTTAGAGGATATCCACCGAGTGGCTTTATAATATCAAATTTATTAAACAAGAGTAGTAATGTATATCTTTTCCGAGCCTCTGGCGAGGAAACAATAAATATTACTACTCGAGTTTAATAAATTTGATATTATAAAGCCACGAGGTGAATATTCTATTTATCCCATAAATCATTTCGCAGCAATTTTCGAAAGAAACGTGCACTTTATGTAGAAAGTTTGTTTGCAACCGAATGGAAGTTGTGCGTATTAATACAAATACATTGTAGGTCACGACATTCGGCTAGCTGAGCGCGGAGGGGAAAAAGGGAACAGGTGAAAGAAAGTACTCAACAAATCTAGCTCGTTATTCCGACCGAGACATTACCCAACTATAATAATGCATTATTAACCAACGTGTTGTGTCAAAAATTTATAACAATTACATAAGACCTGTTGAGTGAGTCACATATACAGGAGAAAAATCAACAAACTTTCAAACAGCCGATCATCGCATTCCAAAAATAGACGGTGGCCATGGTGATCACGCGCTATCTCTGGGGAAAAACTGTGAAAAATTCCGTGAGAATTCACGGCCTCTAAAGTTGTCAATTATATAATACACTGACGCTTGCAAAGACTGTGTTCATTGTTTATGATTGGGATAAAATATAATTTATTGTCAGAGAAATTGTTAATGTTTCATGTTGAATTTTTACGACGCCATCGTGTCTGATATAAATGACAGTGCTACCGTAAGACTGGTAAATAGCATACCTGTGCCAGGCTCTGACGGACCCGATTCGGTACATGAAACTCTCTCCAGTCTTTCTGCTGGTAAGGAAATTCCATCCCCACTATTTCGACGGTAATTAAATTCCCGTGTTTGTTTACAATTTTTGCGGCACCTTTGCTATCAATTTTGAAAAGATCGTCAAATTTTAGGTTATGTTCGGCCATGTTGAATAGACAACTGGAGCAGACGATTCTATAGTAAAGTAGTTCCGGCAGTTGTAGCTTTTCATTGGTTCAAATTCATCAATGAAATCGCCACCAACCAATGAAAATACTCGATCATGTATCCCCCATGGGTGATCCCAAATATATTACATGGCTTTATGCAATGGAATTTTTCTGATTTATGGAATAAATGCATATATGCTACAAGGTATATCATCACGTGATGAACACGAATGATTAACCAACTTTATCACTTGTAAACAAAGATCTATGAAGATAAATATATTACTAGAAAACATTCACATTTGTATATGAATATGATTATTCATGCGGTAATGCACTTTGTGATAAAACCATGAAATTTGGCACGATGATAGATAAACACATATGATTCATTTCTGAAGAGTCCGGCTCGAAAATCCGTATTTGACCGCCATCTTGGATTTCAAAATGGCTGCCATCAACAACCACAAAGTCGCGTTTGCGTACTCAAGGAAGTTGATCAACACCGCTTTGTTGCATCAGAACTGATGGATTTCGAGATGGCGCCCGTTTTCTTTTCAAAATGGCTGCAGAGCATCGCTTTTTTTCATTGGACACTGTTTACTTGTGGACACGTGACCCGTGTGCTTACGTTTCCACATGAACAACTGCAATAAAAGCGCGGTTCAGATACGGCATTCAGGCTACATCTTAGAATCCTCCGTATTCTAAAGTCTGAAAGTGAGGATCCAAGAGAAACTTTTTTCTGTAGACTGATATGGCTGCTCTTCCATCGCAGAACGTCAACTTTGTCCACCTTTTACAGGGGTAAAAACGTTCGGTGTCCGGTTATTTTCCTTTCGTTTGACTTGACGAAACGCGAATGGAAATAAATGTAAGCGCGTTCCAAACGAGTATAGGAAACGAAACGTCTTCAATATCGCTCAATTTGTCTTTTATCGAAACGCGTTTCCCTCGTCAAACGCGTTTGCTCTGATCGAAACGCGTTTATGAACGCGTTTTATGAGCGGATTTCGAACGCGTTTCTCTTTTCGTTCAAATCTTTTTCGTTTTATTTTGCAAACCAGGCCAAGAAACCCTCCTGTCGGGGCTTTCTCCCGCTGCTATTGTTAATCCCTGTGCTATGAAATAAATATATGTGGCGTAGCCGTTAATATACTGGGGTAAAACCGTCTGTGCCCGGTAATTTCCTTTTTGTTTAGTTTACACCGTAAACTAATGAAAGCAAACGAAACTACCGGTGCAGGCTGTGACCCACTTTCGAACCTTTCTCACTTCCGGGTCAGTTCAGGTTCACGTCCTAGTTTTCGTGTGACACGAGGGAGATACACAGACAGCTTCTGTGGTCAATATACAGGTAATCTATTAACATTTAAATAACATTTAAGGATAGCTATCCCCTTAGAGGGTCAAAATTGGTCATTTTTGTATATTTCTGTATTGAAATATTCACTATTTCCTCTAACATTTGGTGAAATAATGAAATCAAAATTATAAATAGAAGTGTTTCAATATTACGGTTAAAAATTCAGTTTCCGAGGCACTGGAACAATTAAACAGATTACCTTAGCTTGGGCTTGGCTACTATTATTTTTGTCTGTTAAATTTCCCTTTCCACAACTCATTTCCGCAGTATGGTGGTAAGCTGATTATCTATCAGCCCTACTTATTTACATTAATCTACCCCCTTCTGGTCAGACACCCACCGTAAAGTGATCTGCGCAGGTGTAAACAACTCTCAGCTGAACAAGTTTTTAAAGTTCGAATTGGACTTTAAACCACCTCGATGAAAAAACATAATGTAATAGTTATCCAGAATAAACAGGAATTGGAGTAGGTCCCATTAGACAGATTAAAAATGTATTTGACAATAGAATTCAAGCAAAACAAATGGATTAATTCATCAGATGTATAGCTGGACACATTTTGCCCGATTTCTAGCCTTTCATTTTTGTGCAAAATCCGAGATTTAAATGTTTATTTCTCGAAAAATATCGATGCTACTCTTTTGAAATTTGGCATGCTTGTTACTTATAAGGTGATCTAGACATGTTTATCTCACTTTTTGTAAGTTCGGATTAGTTTTTTAATTATTCAACTTTTAAGACAAACGAAAGTAAAATAGTACGGTTTTTTCAATTTATTTTAGTAAAACCAGGCAAAAATAAATCAAGTTTACTATTTCAAATTGCCTCCTATCAAGGTATACCATCAAAGATGAGCAAGACCAACAGTTTTCATGAAATTTCAAATGAAAAATGGATGCTATTGTTTTCATTTAAATTTTTTTTAAATTGGAATATTTTCTACACAGTAGCAGCGTCGGTAATACAAACCATATTGTTGGAATCTCTACGATGTACGCTTTCATAAAATATATAGTTTATTATGGTTATCTTGTATATTTATTGATACAGACGACAAATTGTCACGGGGGTGCAAAAACTGCCTCTAAGGCGATAGCTATACTTAATTGTCACGATCACATTCAATTTGGTAGATACAATCTCATATTACTGTCGGTCTACCGCGGACTGACAGCAGTTTGCGCTTACTGACGATGTGCCATCTAAAGATTGCCGATCTCTCCCAAAGGAAACAAAGCAAACTTTCGTGAAGTGAATATATGGAATGACCTACCATAAACACAGCAGGTCGACAGTATTTCAGGGCGCTGAGCTATTCTACTACACATTGGACATACCGTTTTCCTAGTTCCGGGTCACCTAAATTTGCGCGCGATCACAGTGACCACGATCAACATAAGTCCATATGAACGCATGACACAAGGGCTGGGGACAGGAATCTCGGGGAGGGGGATAGATAATGGAGTGTCATATGATCTTCTATACCTCCTATCCAGGCAGGGCAAAAAAGGGCAGGGACATTCCAAATAACTCACCGTGCCCTACATTTTGTCATTGGGGTTTTTTTTTGGGGGGGGGGGAGGGGATTCAGTAATCTGTCATGTTGTTTTTGTTGTTTGTTGGGAAAAGTATGAATATTTCAAAAACATAGCCAGCTGAAACTTAATACTTATATAATCCAGGCTTTTTAATCCAATAGGGGAGAGTGGGGAGACCTGGGACACTATTTCTGTGACGTCACATTATTTCACATTCTGTCCAAAGTATTTAGTTGAGCAAATCAATGCGTGCCATGCTCCAACCTGGGAAGAATAACCATGCAGTGCCACAGTGTTTAAGACACCAAACCGAGTGTGTTAGGATGTGGAGACGATTTCATTTTAGCATATTTTGGGGGAAACTTGGGACAGTGTCGGGAGACATGGGACAAGGAGATGGGAGACATGGGGCAATCGATGTAAAGAGTTCAATGCAATCAAACTAACTTTTTTATTTGAAAAAATAATGGCTCAACATGGAAATGTGAACTTCCTAAAAAATTATCACTTCGCCAACAGAAGGTAATACCATACATATCCAAATATTCTTCGAAAGTGCAGGGAGATATGGGGCACTCTATAGGGAGACACTGTGTCCCAACTCTCCCCTGGGTGCCCAACTTAGAAAAATGGCGATTTTTTTTGAGAAACTGGCCATGTCCTCACACATTCGGTCAGTGTCATGTGTGCCCTATATAAAAGACAATCCTGT